>RJWM01018996.1:0-39931 GCA_004363535.1 Dasyprocta punctata | reverse complement strand
GGGCTGATCATGTTATCAGTCACTGAATACAGCAGTGCTGGGGAGCGAGGACATTAGATTGGTCACTGTCGGGATGGTGATGGTCAGACTCCTTCAAACTCTATGCCTCTTTTCACCAGTTATTAAAATAGTTCTATGTAAGCCCTTTGGAGTATGCTAAAGCTGTCTTACTTGTAGCTGGAACTCAATCCATAATGATTCAGTCTCAGAAGACCCACCTATGCATTGGAATTATTGTTCTATAGATCATTTTTAAAGGGAGTTAACTATAAATCACATTAGTTAGAAAAAAATTTAGTTTATTAAATAACATTTTAAAAATTGCTTGATAGGGTTTTGAAAAAATAATCTGTTAAAACTTCAGATACAAAAATACAAACTTGATTTTTAATCAACTCTATAGTAAAACATATAATTCTAATCCTCACCATCACTGCATGACAGTGACGTACCTCTGCCTGTTTTATTAATAAAGAAGCTAGGCTCATCACTGTCTAAAGCCAGTACTACTAATCACTGTGTTAATTTTTCAAAACTTTATATAAATCAATCCACGCTTTTATCAGTGATAAGACTTTTCAGCTTTCTATATTCCCACAGTTAGAAACTTTTTTAATACTATTTCCTTCTGTTTCAAGGTTTTCACTAAGCATACTTAATGTCCTACATATACGAATACCTCTGTTAAAATATGTTTATTTTCACAAGGGTTTTGTACTGACTGCAGGTCAAGTCATGCTGCTGTCATAATAAATTAAATTCAGGTCAAGCAAACTGTTGAATGCTTGTGTTCCACCTTCTTGCATGTTTCTTGTATTCACGTAATCCTCATAAAAGTCCTTTGAGTATTTTTTGTGATTTCAGAAATGTAGAAACTAAGACTGAACTAAAATGTACACATTTGCGGCCACATACACAGCAAGGAGGAAAGAGGTTAATCCAGATTTGAACTCTGTTTTTTCTTATCACAAGTAAAATGGAGTTGGCAGAAAAAGAGGCAAAAACAATCTGAAAATGAAAGGGGATATGACTGAAAAGCTGAATCAATATGAGGAATCTAAACCATAGAGATTTCTTTGTTCTTCTCTCTTGAAAACACTGCACTGATTTAGGTCAGGCTTTCCTTCTGTGTAAAACACACTATTATAATTTTCTTACTAGCTTCTTCTGTGTTATCAACTGATATTATCAATTTATTAACTTCCTATGAAAGACTAGACATAAGAGGGTGATCAGTGTAGATGGTCAGTGCCTTCTTGCAGTTTATGAGCTAGGAAGGCATAATCATATATTGCTAGTTCAAGACTTAATATCCCTAGATGGCCCTGAAACACCCTCTAAATGGATTACAAATATCTTTATATGTTTTCCAGAGATTTTTACCACTTGGCACTAACCAAGCATTACAATTTCATTACAGGACCCTTATGTCTACTGTGCATTTTGTGTACTAAAATACCTCAGTCTTCTCAAGAAGCTAAGGTCTTGTGCACTACACTGCCTGTAATTAAGCATACATCTCACTTAAGAGTTGATAAAATTTGGAACAATAGTCAAAATTAATCCCAATATATCATTACTAACTGAAAAAGAATTCATATTTTAAAATATGTTTTTATACATGAAACGACATAGATCACAGAATTAGTATTTTAAAAAATTAGAAAATCTAAGTTTAATATTGATATTTCATGTTTCATCTTTTGAATTGAATTTGGACAATTTTTTCAAAATATCCATTCTTGTTATAATGTAATCTCAACCAGTTAAAGATAGACTTGTTTTCAATGAAGAAAGGTGAAATAGGAAGGTTATTTATAATATTATGGTTAAGCACACAGTTACGTTAAATACTGGCTCCTGCGTGTGCTGCAGGACCATGAGAAAATTCCTTAAGTCTCTAAGTCTCCATTGTAAACTGTGGCTGAGAACAGTACTTTCTTGATACGATTAACCAGAGAGTAAGTGCATTGATATATATTTTAGTGTTTTTTTAGAGCAGATCTCAGTTGATCAGATAAACTACAGTGGTATTAAGAAATTTGAAAAACTAAGAAGAGGCAAACTTTCAAGAGGAGGCCAAGTACCTGATGTTTTCTCCTCCAATGAACTGCTTCCTACTGATCCCCTACCCACTTTCTTATTCTAGCATTCACCTCATCAAAGATCCAGACTAGTTATCTGTTGACCTGTCTCCATTCCTGACTGTTGTCAGGAATTGACCTCTGTTGGTCTATCAATAGTTGCTTGTATTTTAGTTAATGGAGGGTAAAACAAATTTCCCCATATTGTAATTTTAATTTTGATTTTTTTTTTTTTTTAGTACTGGGGATCAAACTCACAACTTTGTGTTTGCCAGGCAGTTGCTTACACCATTGAACTAAATCCCCAGCCCCTTAATTTTAGATAATGCATTTATCTCACGTTCCATTTTCCCAGTTCTCTTTATCCAAAGAAGTTTGCACATATATTATTGCTTTGTTTTGTTTTTGTTGATATGGAGTTAGAAATATATAAATTTAATAGGTATTCCTAGAAAGTCTGAGAAATTATAAACCCTTATTTAAAAGATGGCCATTCACAGAGATTTAAGGAGATACAGAAAATACATTATAGTTCAATTGTTAAAATAGGTAAAGGTAGATGTTTTTGAATTCAGTTTAAGTAATTGCTCTTTTGATGGATAATGTGTAACAAAGTAAAACAGAACATGTTACAAAAAATACAGGGCTTGGCAGCTCCTCCCTTTTTGCTCTTGCTACTTTTGCTCTCTTTTGCTGCCATGAACTGTTTCCCATCTGCCATGCCACCCTGCCTTGGAGCCAGCTCATTATGAACTGAAACCTCCACAAACTGCAAGCTAAATAAACTTTTCCTTCCCTCCAAACAAACAAACAAACAAAAACAAACAAAACAAAACAAAACAAAACCCAAAACAAGTCTTGTTGTGAATGGGCACAAGACAAAAATGACAAATTACCACTGAGAAAGTTTTGTTTTGCTCAAAAGGAAGGGAAAACTTTGCCCCAACTATTAGAAAGTTAAAAATATATCATAAAAAGTAAACAGAAATATAGCAACAGGTAATAGTTTAAATGCCGGCTGTGTATGAAATTACTTATGATAAATCTTCTTTAATTATTATCCCTCTCTTAGCTTTGCTTTTTGGAATTAGAATCTAAAACAAATGAAATATTTCAAATTCTTTTCAGGAAGGTGTACTATTCCTTGGAAGATTATTTTAAGACATCTGTCTATGTGAACAATATTCTGTGCTTGTTTTACACTCCAAACTAAACTAGGAAAGTATTTTTTAAAAGTACCAACATACAACATAAATGCTCCATGTTTCTTCTGTTTCCAGTGCAGTTCACATTTCTCTTTGATGGCTACATTGATTATCTAGCAAAGCTAAGGGACAGTTAAATGCAACATGGACATGATCTTTTAACATTCATTCTGGAACAACTCCCTGTTTTAATACTGAAAATTGTGTGATTTTATGTGTAACTTAAAAATAGACATGATCATGAGTGTATTGAAGCAAGGGAAAATATTTCAAAAGGATCAATAAATAAAGAAAAGCACAAAACAAAACAGGAAAATTCTGAAAATGTACACAAGTTTTGTTTTTTTTTTCTTTTTTTGGTACTGGGAATTGAACTTACAACCTCATGCTTGCCAGGCAGGCGTTGGGCTGCTGAACTATATCCCTTGCCCTAAGCTTCTTTTTTATCTCTTCAAAAAAAAAATGAGAATTACCTATGAATTGCTATACTGGAAATAAGACAAAGCTGTGGTGTGTTTTCTATACCATTCTGTTCAGATTTCATAAAAGAATACAAGGTAAAGATTTCTTTTTAAGAATGTAACCCATAATAAGCAATATATCCTTTTGAAATGCACTTGCAGGCACACAAATATGACTGCTCTATTGGTATTTTCTTACTTAGATTGAGTCCAGTTTCCTAAGGTGAATGTGCCTGTTTGTTTACCTGATGAGGTAGTGACTGTGGTGATAACTGAGGAGCAAAAGAGATTAGATTCACCTCTATCTGTCAAGGTGAAGGACAAGAATGAACATCAACAGGATCCTATACCGAACTAGTTGAGGGAAGATTCGTATCTTGGTTATAATGTTTAAAAGAATCTGTCAGTCTTGAACTCTCAAACACTGGGGTTTTTCATTTTGTTTTGCTTTTTTGAAGTACTTGGGGGCTAAAGCAATCCGGGGTCAAGCACCCTACTGTGAGTTAATACCCCAGTTCCAAAACACTGAGATACTCTGGGAAGCTATACTGGGGCCTCTTTAGATGAATTAGCAAGATTTGATTTTTCTGAGCAACATTCATCAAACATGAGAGAAAGTCTATCATTTTGTGTATTCGTTCATTTTTATTACTGTAGGGAAATATCTGGGACAGGTTAGCTTTATAATGAAAAGAGTTCTATTCTTTTAAGTTTTGAAGCTTCAGGATCACGGGATAGCATCAGCTCAGCCCTGGAAAGGGCTTCATGGCAGATGGTTTCATAATGGCAGCAGCATGTGTAGGATGAAGAGATCACATCACAGGACAGGAAACCAAAGGGAGATTCAGGAGTCAGCCTCAAGAGTTTATAACCAGCAGGGCTATTGATGGAAATAATTGAGGGTCTCATGAAACCCCGATGACTTAAGGATTTCCTACTATGCACTCCCTCTGTTTTTTTTTTTTTTCCTGATGTTTTGTAGTTTGTTTAGTTTTCCAAGACAGGGCCTTGTTGTGCAGTCCAGGCTGGCCTTAGACTCATGATTCTACCTCTTTAACCCCACCTCTTAAAAGTCCCACCACCATGTGTTAGCTCCAACAAATTCCTACCACATGAACTTTGGAAGACACATTCAAACCATATCTAAAGTGTAAAGGAATGTAAGTGTTCTAGCATTAACTTATTTTTCTGTAGCGATGATTCTTTCAAGTGCACGTGGTGACACTTACGCAAGGGGACTTCATATCGTATATGAGGCCCGGGTCTTTCCACGAGGCCCGACGTGGAGATACACTGGAAGTAAGTTTTCGTGCTAAGTTTCTGCCAAATATTTTATTGCTCAAGATACTGAACGAGGCCATAGGGCATATTTTAAAAGGTTAAAAAATGAGAAGATTCAACATTTATCTTTGAGAATAATTGCACTCAAGGGAAGAGACAAAAGGATGTTAACCATACAATTTTGCTCAGACCTTATTTTCAGTGTCTTATCCCCTGGTCTTCCTTAGGCAGGGGACTGAGTATGCTTGAATCTTCAATCCATTATGCCCCCTTCTGCATGGGGGCCTTCACATTCTTTCTTTGCATAGTTCAGTTAGAATACATGCTGACTTTATATTTCCACAGTGTGGGCACCCTTTTCATTTTACATATGAAGCTCATTCTATGGGTTTTTTGGTGAGAGATACATACTAGGTAGGAGTTCTCAAAAACGCTGAAAGAGTTGGTGAGTGTTGCTGGTGGAAAATGAATATTCCTTAGTTTCTAATTTTGTCTATTGCCTGCCTCTTGGATACGGACTAAAATTAATAAGAGGGATTATTACCCTTGCTCAATATCCAGAGATTTCATTGAGGATCCCAAGCTGTCTTGCTTTCTCCCAGAATTTTCCCTGGACATAAGTACAAATTTCTGTCTTGGAGGCCTCCAGACACAAGTCTATTTTCTATCTCTAGACTTTCTTAAACTAATGAAAATAAAAAGGATTCTCTCACCCTGATGCCACGCCTAAATCCAGACAGCAGCTGGGAAATGGATCACAACCCAATGCTTGAAGATGTAAAGTTGCAAGACATAAGACAATCACAAAAAATCAGTCTAAATTTTCCATCAGCTCTAATCCACAGTTCCCCTCTCTTCTAGATGTCCTACTTTGTCTTGGACTATAAAAGTTTGAGCCTTGTTTCTCGAATTTCTCTAATTGTTCCCCATCAGGTTCCTGTGATGGTACACTTATGGATTTGTGAAAAAATGAGCATTGTTTGTGTTTCAAAACCTATTAATAAATGTCAACACATATTAATATCGTACAAGGGATAGTATTACCATGTATGACTATATTTGTTTTCAAACAGAGGAAGTCAAGCAGACACATGTTAAAAGACACTGAGGAGACACTAGATCTAAGCAAGATGTGTGGAAAAGAGAATGCTCAAGGCTGCGAGGGCTAATCTTGTTGGATAACTGAATGTGGGTAATGTATTCACATTTCATGAAAGTCTTAAGTATTGGAAACAGTGTAAAGACAATTAAGTAAAACAAATGGTATTTACTTGTAAGTCAGAAAGCACTCCATTGACAAAGGCAGGTTGTTCATTAAATATCTTTGATCCTCTATTGTATCAGCACTGTGTTCCTGCAAAAAGCTACAGTGGGAATCAGTATCACCCAAACCTGCTGGTGTCACTGAGGAGAAGAAGGAAGCCCTAAAATGTGAACCCTGACCCTGAACTTTTCAAATAGGAGAAGTGACACCCAGGAGAATTAAGAAGAATCATATTCCTAGTGTTTCTCATAACTTCTTTTTAGGCAAACATTGTGAGAGTGTATGGAGAGCATGTTTCTCTGCAGATATTCTCAGAGAAAACTTTGCTGCAGAAGTTAAACTTTGACATACTCTGCTAAATGGGATTAGCAGGGCTTTCATGAATACATGATGAGTGGGTTTAATTCCTGTGTTTTGCAGGGAGGGTCCAGAAGCCATTTCCTCCTGTGACCAAAGGGATTTCTGGCTTTCATGACTGAGAATTGAAAAGATTTTAAATTGCACAGAGGTTCTGGTATGGCAGAATAGTTTTCCTCTCACTGAACTGTCTTTTTAGTCTATTAAATCAGCCTTGCTTTTGAGTTTAAAAAGCAAAGGTCAAGAGTCAAATAAGACAAACTATTGTAGTTGTGTTCTGATGTTAATAGCTAACTGAAAAATGTCTTTATCTTTCTCAATGAATATTTAGTTTTGGTTTTCACCACATGGAAATATAATTATGTAAATAATTTCATGCACTTTCCCATTAGGAATTACAAATTTCAAGTGTAAGGAAAAAAATCTACCTTTATAAAATACTGTTCTTCATTGACTAAAGAATCTGTTTTATTGTAGCAATAAGAGCACTGAGATGAAAAATAAAATGACCCAAGAATTAGGATAAAAATGTTTAATGCTAAGGTGGTGGTCACCATTACATGTAACGGACTTTCTCAGAAATGACAACATGAATGATTTTTTCCAGTAAATGTGACAAGAAATGTTTGAACAGTTGCTAGGAAAATTACTTTATAAATGCACTATGGAAAATGTTGTTAAAACTTAACTTCAGCCATAGCTTTCTCACTTTTTGCCAGCCAATATCAAACTGTCCCTCTGTTGCTGTTTTTTTTTTTTTTTTTTCAACCTGGTCTGGTGAAAAAGCTTCCTCACTTCTTTAATCCACTTTTAAACTATTCCAGGTTTTACTGTTCTGCCAGAGCCACTAAATTCAAATCCAAGCAAGGTACTTCTTGTTTAACATTTTCTTAAAAGTGTCCTATACAAGATCTTTCATGAGCCAGTCCATGTTAAATTTGCCACGTCAATTTCTATAATTCTGTTTCACGTATTATATTCAATAACATGGGCTGTTTATTCAATATATAGCTATGGAGTATCAGTTAAGTGTAGCATACTTCCATTCCACGAAGCTGAATAAACTCAGTCTCTGCTCCAGAAACATTCACGTACTGATACCATCTCATTATTTATTTATTATTATTTCGAGTGCTGGTGATCAATCCCAGAACATTTGAGCTGGCTCTCTACCAACTGAGGGACACCACAGTGACTTTTATTTTATAAATATCCAGCTCAAACAACATGGATTCCAGGAGGTCTTCAGCAACTGTATTGTACTCTATCAACATAACTGAGCTGAACAATATTTTTTGGGAATTCCTTCTCTGTATTATTCCAAGATACTGCTGAGAACAAAGAAACTTTGTGCAAGCATTGAATGGTGAAAATGAAACACTTACCATTGATCTGCTGGCTTCCTTCTGAGGTGTCAAGTTATATGTCTGTCCGTCCTTTGCCCCCAGTCACCTGAGTTCCCAGGGTAGCTGTTCCCAACCACTTAGGCTCCAAGAAGGATCACAGCCCAACTCCCACATACTGTCGCTATCTGCCCACCCCACCCCCTCCCCTTTAGGACCCCGCATACCTGGACAGGGTTATTTCACAACAAAACCTCAGCCATTGCTACTCAGCTATTCTGCCTTCCCCAATCTGATGCTCCCCCTCACCTCAACCCATCAACCCTTCATAGAAACCAAGTTCAATAAACTCCCAGCCAACTCTCCTTTGGAGTTACTCATGGACTCTAAATTCAGGGTATGTGGTGGATTAACTAATGGTCAGATTTATAACACCCAGCTGACCTGAATCAGCATGGTGCTGGGTGTGAAAGGCCCACCTGAGCATTGTTGCCAAAAACATGAAAAGAGAACCAGCAGGCAAGATGGTGTGCTGTTGATTCTCCTGGAGAAACTTGTCATGCTGGTTTTCCTGATATGAAGTCAGTTGTTCTCATCATTGGAGGAGTTTGGGTCTTCCCTATTGCTAAGGATGGCTGCAGTTATTTTTGGGGGAGCTCTGGTCCTTACCTTGAGCATTGCTTCTTGGCTCCAGTGCAGATCCTTCAGCCTGCTAGCACAGATCATTCATACCACTGGTGCAGACTTTTGAGCTTCCACTGCTGACCTTTGGGCCTTCCCAGTGCAGATCCTTGAAACAGACTTACATGAGACATAGTTGTAGGTTATCGGCCTCTAGTGGGACTCATTGTGGGCATTGTCATGGGCTCTAGGTCTCCAGCTGGACTTGTGCAAGACATTGCCCTGGGATCCCTCAGCTGGATTCTTTGGGTCTCTAATATGTGGATAGATCACCCGCACTTGTCTCTTTGGATGGATATTGCAGAGGAATCCTACAAATTATGTGTCCTATGTTAAGTCTTTTCCCTTGTAAACCCTGTCTACAACAGAGTGGTTGTGTTCTTTTGCTATGTGACACCATTTGACTTAGCAGAACATACCTAGGATTGTAGACTGTTATCCTGTTTTAGTTTCACTAAGTTCTGGACCTTCGTTTTTGGCATACTATGCCAGCGGCTTGTGCACATTTCCTTCATCAGTGAGGTTAGAAATGGTTCTGATTTCTCGTCACGGGTGCAGTTTTTTCTTCTGAATTTTATGTTGCCATTGTAGTTTCCAATTTGTCATTGCTCTCCTCATTTTCTACCTACTTTTTTTTCCGGAATCTTGGTATAACTGGCCTACAGCTATCTATGTTAGTTAGCTTCTTTGTTGCTGTGACAAAATACCTGAATAAAACCACCTTCATAGAAGAAAGATATATTTTGGTTCATGGTTTCATAGTCCACAATAAGCTTCTTCCCGTTTTGGGCCTGAGATGAGGTAAAACATCATGGTGGGGGAGTGTGTGGGGGAGATGGCTCACCTCACAGTGGCCAGGAAGCAAAATGTGTGTGTGTGTGTAGCGTGTGTGTGTGTGTGTGTGTGTGTAGTGTGTGTGTGCGTGTGTGTGTGCGTGCATGTAGGAGATAAGGACAAAATACAAGGACAAACTTCCTGCATCAAAGTCCCACATCCTAAAGGCTCCAAAATCTCCCTAAAGGGCCATCAACTGGGGCCAAACATTCAACACATAAGTCTTTGGAGGATATTCCATATCCAGACTATAACACTACTACCTCGGCCCCAACCCTAAAGGCAAAAGGTAAAGTCTTGCACAGTCTCATATAAGATTTAATACTGGTGGTAGATCTTTCACTTATTGTCACAGTGATTTTCCATTACCTGATTGAACCCTCACCGATACAAAAGTTGGTTCCAGAAACGAAGTCTCTACAACAAAAGCGTATTTGGCATCAGTTTCAGACTAAGCAACTAAAGGATTTAGAAGGTGCACTTTTTTTTTAATAGGTGGATAACAGAAATCTGACAGGCCTTAAGGTGATTGTGATGGAGGCTTAAGGCAAGTAGAAAACGTTATTATAAATTGAAGAAAAGGAAACATCACTGTATAGTTAGGGGAAATTCAGCAAAACTATTACTTCTCTAATGTGGGAAAAAAGAAAATACAACTAAAGAATAGTTGGCCCTGATTAACAAAATCTTTAGGCAGAAAATGAAAGTCTCAAGTAATTTCTTTTAGTTGTTATGTCCTAATTTAAAAATAAAGGGAGATAAACTAAAAAAGGGAAATACTCAGATTTCAAGCATAACTTAGAAGATACAGAAGGATTCAACATGATTTACTTTTGACTATAAAACCCCTCCTTTTCCATACAAGATATTCTCAATTGAAAGTAAATTAAAAAGAGATTCAGGACAAAGATAAATTCCAGAGTGCTGACAGGAAAATGTGGCCTCTGGGCAGGTCATAGATGCAGTCAAAGGTCTTACTATAAAACCTTCCTTTAGGAATTTAGAAAGTTTTAAGTTGATGCCTCCTAGACTTCTTGACACAGATAAAAGACTGAAGACCTTCTAAAGGTGTGAGTGTCATTTGATGTGCCCTGCAGATTTGTCTCTTTTAAATGATATGATTTCCCAGGATCTTAAGGACTTTGCCACATAGCAGCCTCATGGGGAACCAAAGTTGAGAAAGGCTTATTTAAGAAAAAATACAGATGGGACTTTTGTGTGACGGACTGTACTATAACTTCATTTATTTAAAAAAGACACAGGATTAAAGGAATCTGTCTTAGGATAAAATGTACAGAGGTAGAACAAAATGCAAGAAAACTCTTGCAACTCCAAATTTCTGCACAGAGGATTAATACTGAGAAAACTACTCAGAGACAAAATTAATCAAAGTTAGTAAACTATTCAAATAGGGCTACATTTATGGAAAAGAAAAAGCAGTTTAGACTATAAATGTAACATCAGAATGCATAGAAAATACCCACAGACCCAAATCCAAGATAGTTTTAACTCAAGACAAAGCATATGGATTCACTTAGACATTAGAATTGGTTCAGACCAGTAACTATTTTTTTCTCTCCCACTTTGGTAGTATATTCATGGGAGCAGAACTGGTGTCATGAGTGTGTGAATTATGCAAAGATTATGGGCCAACTTGATTTCATGATGCTACCATTTTGAGATTCTTAACAATATTTTAATAAGAGTCCCTACAAGTTAAATTTGTGCTGTGTCTGCTATGATTTGAATGTGATCTGTCCTCTCAGAAAACTTTTGTTGAAATATTTTTCCAGTTCTTTGGTACAAAAAGGTTGGAAAATTAATCCAACTCTTCTATTTAGAGATGGGTCTTTGGGAGATGATTAGCGTTAAATAATTTTATCAAGATGGAGCCCCTCTGAGTGAATACTAGTGACTTTATCAAAAGACAAAGACCAGAACAAGCAGACAAATACACTCCCTATTTCTGTGTTGCCCTAGAACTCTGCCAGCAAAAAGTCTATCACCAGATGGGACCCCTTGACCTAGGACCACAATCATAAGCAAAAATAAAACCTCTTTATAACAGCCATTATGTGGTATTGTATCATTAGCAACAAAAAATAAGCTAATTCAGAGACCTACAAATGCAAGTCTCCTCCATCCAAGTATATGTGATTGTGATGAACAAGTAATTTGTCTCTTATTTACCAGTCTGTCTGGAAGGAAGCTGGACTCACAGGCATGGACCCTAATCCACATCTCAACTGATAATGAGATCTTGGGTGCTGAACCCAAATGGAACATTTTCAATTGGATGAACCATTTAGAAGGCTGTAGGAAGAGATGAACACATCTCATAGGATGAAGAAATCTAAATGACTTGTTGCCGGAGAACAGACTGAGAGTTTTAAAAAATTCTCTGACTTCTATTCAGAGATGGGATTCTAGGTGTGATTGAAAAATATGGTGAATGTTTAAACTTAAAAACATTACAGCAAAACACTCATTGTCATTAATCTCCTCAAAATTCCCATGAATCTCACCCCTTGCTTTGAACAAAGTTTTCCCATGGCTCTTGCTACTTTCTGAAGCAGTTCCGTAAGTCCTCTTCCATGGGTGTCTTTACTTGTGCTATTGCGGTTGTCTTGATGCTCTGAATAGATTTAAAACATTTATTTTTCATAATCATTTTGACTTGTGGAAGAGCCAGATGTTGTATGGTATTAAATCTGATGAGTAAGATGAGTGAGGGAACACCATGATATTTTTACAAGCTTGGTTTTCCACTGGATGACACTTGGCAGCACCGTTCGTTTTTTTTTTTTTAAATCACATGTCATGAAGACACTCATGAAAAAAACTTCCAGAACTGTTTCAGAAAGTGGCAAGAAGAATGAGACAAGTTCATTCAAAGTAAGGGGGAGTATTTTGTCAGGGATTAATGTCAATGTGCCTTTTACTATAATCATTTTGTTACTTTAAATACTCACAATATAATTTGATCATCCTTCATACATGACCACATGGCTACAGCTAAGAGTGATAAAAGTGGCATCATATAACTTGTTAGGGAAAGTCATAAAAAATCCAAGAGGCTTCTTTCTGGAACTCTTAGGCTTGTCTTTCTTAGGTGACTCCATATCTCAGTTTCCTGGAAGATATTCTGTGAGTTCTGTCCAAATATGCATACTCTTGTTACAACTGAGTCATCTTCAAGTAAACCCAAATTAAGTGCAAAGGAAAAAAATCTTCAGATGATTCTTGTCCTCAGTGGCAGTGTAATTCAACAGTATTTATTGTTTGTTAGCTTTATTGTTTGTTTTTGTGGGACTAGGAATTGAGCCATATGAAAGCTTTCTTCCACTAATTTAAATTCCCTACCCCAAAGATAGCTACTTAATGACACCACGTTACGAGGGGTTTGTTAACATGTTGTGACTAACTGGGATATCTTCATTCTTGTACCCATTTAGGCCTGGTTAGATAATGCTCCTCTATGATTTCACATTATACTTTGCAATCGATTCCTTATATTTGCCACACTGCTGCAATTTATTTGTGTATGTCTGCCTTTCTATTAGTGAAGAGTAGTGTGTTTCCTCCATCGTTTAACCCAGTGCCATGCGTGTGTTAGCTGTCCCAGTACTCTTTGATAAAACACTCAAGGAAAGCCACTTGACTACCAGCCACTGCTTCGCACACCTTCAATGGCTTACTGAGTATAGCATTCAATTTTGAGCTGTTGTCTGCAGTGGAGTGAATGTTTATGTACTCCAGAATTCATTTGTTGAAATCCTAACCCCAAGAGGATGATATTAGAAAGTGGAGCCTTTGGTACCTGATTAGCTGTGCCCTCAAGAGTGGGATTAGTTCTCTTATAAAAGGACCTTAGAAAGGCTCCTCATTCCTTATACACGTGAAGATCCAAAGTGAAGACACCATCTGTGAGGTAGGGGGTTCTCACCAGATGCTGAATCTGTGGGTGCACAGACCTTGGACTGCTAAGCCTCCAGAACAATAAGAAATACATCTCTATTGTTTACAAACCACCACATCTATGGTATTTTCTTATAAGGGCCCGAATGGACTAAAATATTGCCTCCACAGGTATTAAAAGGAAATTTTTGGTTCCAGGAAGTTGTGTATCTAAGTACTGAGTTTTCATGATTCTGTTCTCATCACTCCTGTATTAACAAGATTTAAAATTTTCCCATATGCTTCATTGATCTGTGGTTTTTTGCTAAAACAAAAGCTTAGTTACAAGTTGATAAATGATAAACAGAAGAAGGCTATTTCTGAACTTCTTGTCCTTTGTCTTTGTCCAAATGATCAGGACATATGATACCCTACCTGCACCCACCCATCAGGACTCCCAAAAATGTTACCTTGTGGGATAAGATTCTTTAGCATAATGCTTAACACAGTGGTTAAGAGATTGGGCTTTTGAGTCAGTGTATGGCTTCAATTCACCATCTGCTCCTTAATAGTTTTTAACTTTGAAAAAAGTGCACGAAAACATACAGAGTCTCATTTCCTCACTAATAATAGTTTTCAATACATTGCATTGTGGTCTGAAATTAAATGTGATAATGTATATAGACAGAGTAGTTAGCACAGAGTAAATATTTAACAAAAAGTAGCCATTGCCCTCCCCAAGCCAGTCATCAGTGGTTCAATGTGAAGTCTCTCCTACAACCTGTTACTGATTCCCTAAACCTCAGTTACGGCGTTTTTTCTTATTTTTAAAATATGGTTTCTTTTTCTGGATCCCTTTTTTTCCCTGGGTTGTTTGGTTTCTTTCATTTTTTTTTTCTTTTTTGCTGATAATCACATATTCATTGGTACTCCTTCTAGGACTGTGACTTGAATTGGTGTTTATCATTCTTCCCCCTAGGCTTTCCAAGATCTTGCAGTCAGTTAACTGGTGCTCCCATTCCAGGATGGTAATTGTCTTGGAGTGCTGTGACTCCACCCTGACATTCTCTTTTCATACTGTTCAGGCCCTTGGTCAACTGCCGGGGGTGATTCTGTACTGCTGCCTACTTTGTACTCTGCATTTTCAAGTGTTAGGTTGAATCTTCTCCATTTGGCTTAGAATCATTGACCTTGATCATTTGGGTCTGAGAATACTGTAATTACAGAATTTCTAAGTAGGATCAGGAGAACCTCAGCTATCCTCTGTCTCAGACCAGGGTTGATTTCAGGAAAAGTGAAAGGGAAACATAGAAGGGAACAACTTATCATATCCTTGTTAGACAGCAGTAGGCCAAGTAAGATTGTGGGAGTAGGAGATGAAGAGGAAGGGAAGTACTCAAAAGGCTAAATGCAGGGAGGTTCCCAACCAGAAGACAACTAGCCTGCCTTTCTGGTGAGTGGTGCCTGCGGCACAGACTCCAGGAAGAGAATGATCCGTGCCCCTGAGACCCTGCTATGTTGGGTCAGGGACGTTCCAACCAGAAGACAACTAGCCTGCCTTCCTGGTGAGTGGTGGGAGCGGTGGGGACTCAGGAAGAGAAAGAGCTGTGTCTCCCTTGTGCCTAGCAGCA
The DNA here is from genome assembly GCA_004363535.1 of Dasyprocta punctata. Classification (NCBI taxonomy): domain Eukaryota; kingdom Metazoa; phylum Chordata; class Mammalia; order Rodentia; family Dasyproctidae; genus Dasyprocta; species Dasyprocta punctata. Next base: position 24,893 of record RJWM01018996.1, on the reverse strand, counting down.
TGAGGGCTGAGAATCAAGGACAACACCCCATTCCCAGTAAGCAACCTGCTAGTTTGGAGGACTGGCTAAGTTGATAGCAACTAACGTACCTAAAGCAACTAAATGCTTGTATTGTTTGGTTGATTTTGCAGGCCTGGGGCCAGCAGTCTGAGCATCTCTTGGAATGATGACAGTAGGCAATTCAGCAAATATGGGGGATTCCCTTCTGCCTTGTCTTTGAGGTCCAATATTGTTCTCATTGTTTTGCTTGATTTTGACTAATTTTTTTTTATTTATTTCACATTCTGTTTTGACTGGTTTTATTCTGTTTTGTTTTTGTTTGATTTTACTGTACCTGATGGAAATGGTCAACTATTGTGAAGATAACAAGATATACTATAGTAGCTATTGTTTTCCTAGTATCTTGTTTTGAAGTTTTGTACCAGTTCTGCTGCTTTGTTTTGATCAACTTTGTTCTGTCATGTTTTGTTGGACTTTATGATCTTTAAAACAAAATTTTAAAAAAGGCTAAATACAAAATGTCATCACAGAGGGCATGAAGTCATAAAAGGAACAAAACCTACTCCAAAGTTACAGGGAAGTGACACTGACATTGATATAAAAGGGAATAATGATTCCCTGGGGAGGGTACAATTTGAAGTCATGGCAGATGACCTGCTACAAATTTTTAGTATAAAGTTGTAAATGAACAATTAGTACCATAAGATGAATTAGGGCATATTTTAAAGTTTTGGCACTCAACAGCATAATAGGACTCTATGAACACATGACAAGAAAGATGTAATGAGAGGAAAGTAAAGTATACATATAGCTAACTTCAACATAAGAAAAAAGATGAAACAATGAAAAAAATGAAAATGTGCTTGGAAGATAAAAGGTGAAAAAGGTAAGCATCTTAATGAGATTGTCTAAGAAATTGGATTTCAAGAAGAATGGACACGTAATGGTAAGAAATGCAACATGAAGGTCAAGAAGGATGAAGTAGAGAAATAACTACTGAATTTTAAACAAGATCATAGCAATCAGCAGTTTCAGTACTCTAAATGAATGAAAGCCAGTTTTCATGTGATGAAGGAGGGTGGTGAAAAATTAAGCAGTAAAAATTGTATTTCTAGTATCTCAAATCATTAATCTTAATGTACTCCAATAGTCACTGACTCATGGAGTTGCTAGAGACCTTAGAGATCTCATAGTTCAATATCTCACAGTAAAACTGTCCAAGAAGTTGGTAATAAAATCTCTACACATTGACTTTCAGGGACTTTTGGGGAGCTCACTATCTCAGAAGATAATTTATTCATTTATTTAAAGGTCCTTCTTACTAACTTCATGACATAATGATTTGAGTAGTTATATAGCTCTCCTGGTGTTGGCTTGCTTTATACGTGTGCTCTGGATATCTATGTAGTTCATGGCCCTATCATGGTTAGATATTACCTTTTTAAACAAATCCCATGAGAAAGGTTTCTTCAGCACCATTTTAAAAATACATTTTCAAAATACTCTGGTTAATGGACCTAGAAATCTTTTGCCTCCTCCATTCATGGAGTTTAGCAGTAGTTTTTTCTCACTCTACAAGTACAAAAACAAGCAAACCAGCAAACCAGATGATGTAAAGAGAGTTGACAGAAGCAGAATAGGCCAACTAATATCACATATAAATTTACAATTTAAAAAGTAAGTAAAATTCACGAAATTCTTGATCATGTTTCTTTTGAAATATTTGGTGATTGTGTATGCATGTGTATGCTTTGTTTTGGTCCTGGAAAACATAGTAAAAAAAATTTTTTTAAGAACAGAAATATTTATTGAGAGAAAGAAAGCTTCTGTCTGAGAGAGAGACAGAAGGGGTCCCAAGTGGGTTGCCCTAAAATTTTTTGGTGCCAATAGGAAAAGCGAACTGGATTCGAATTTTTAAGAATAAATCTCAAACTCAGATTTTTGGTACACTGTGTTATTGTTTATTTGTAGTCACATTATCATCTACCTAGAGAAGAGAAAAATAAATGAAATAGGTGCTGTCTCCATAGTAAAAGGCCAACTTTCACATCTGTTTACAAGATTAAATTTTAGTTGACTTGGGAGAGTTCCTGACACTTTCAGAATTCATATTCTTTTCTTGAATTTGTTGGAGAAAGTAGAAGTAGTCATAAGTTTGGTGACGGCATCAGAATTAACTTTGGTGCAGACTGCTCAGTAAGAAAAAAAATGTTGCACTGCTTGTGTACTGTGGGTACATCATTTCATGAACAGATAGATGTAAAATAGGCTATCTCCGAACATCTGCTAGCTACATAAAGTCCTAAACTTACTTGGAGGAAGGTGAAGATTCTGACCTGGCACTTTCATATCACCCAAAGTTTCTTTTTATTATGATTTCTTCCTATGACTTCCCTCCAGTTTGCTAGTGCTATCTTTCCAGCAAGAGAAGAGAAAAGATGGATAAGGAGTCTCTTCATCTCAGGAAATCATGGACCACTGAAATCAGAGAGTGTTAGGAGCCTGAAGAGGCCTCAATGCATGTTGAATATGCCTTAGGATTTAATCTTGGAATGTAAAAGAAGTAGACAGAAGCATCAGAAGGGACAGAAAGCATTGAATAGATTAATTTCAGTTACAGAACTTCCTTAATATTACAAAACCTAAAATTGCAGAATTTTCTATGTGGTCTAGTTTGAGATTAATATTCTTATTTTATTTTATATAGCTTCTTGGTGCCCCTTGTTTGCACTAATACATCTTTCCAAATGCAGTGAGTTTTCAAATAGCTAAGTATCGTTCTGCATGCAATCTTCACCCGATTCTCTGAGATTAATGTGTGAAACTGAAGATGAGGGATCTCCATAAAGCTAACATAAGTTATAAACAAATTAACAGGATATACAATATTTTTATGGCCCATGAATCCAGGTCTCGGGAAGTTTCTTAGTAACACTGATGCTTGTATAAGTGTTATGGTTTATATCTAAAATGTTCCCCAAAAGTCTCATATATTCAAAGATGATGTTCTTGGAAGGTGATTGGATCATGAGAGTAATACACTCATTAGTGAATTGCTCCATTGTTTGTGCATGACTAAATGGACTGTTTCAGGTGAGTCCTGGTGGCAGTGAATCACTGGGGTTGAAATGTGGGTGCGTTCTCATCCCCAGGCCCTTTCTTCTCTCTCAGTATTTCCTGTCTGCTGAAGATCTAGCAGATTTTCTTCACCATGTCCTTCTATGTTATTTCTAATTAGCTACCATCCAGCCATAGAATAATTCCTTTGAAAACCATAACCCAAAATAAGCTTTTTCTCTTTTCAGTTGTGGGTGTTGGGTATTTTTTTTTCCCAGTGACAAGATAGTGACTAGCCCAGTAGCAGATAAGAGGACCTGCCCTAGGTTAGGGTGCTCTTAAAAATCTACTTTGTCAGTTTCAAGCAAGATGATTTTTCTGTTTCTGTAATTCTCTGGATCTGAAATTCTTATTCTTATACCTTTGATTTTATTTGCTGAAATAATCTCAGGTTTTGTATTTCTCTAAATGGAAAGAGCATGAAGGATGCTAATTCTCAGCATCTAAAATACTGTGAAAGTACAGCTAAAGAATACACAGTGAACATTTTAACAGTCACTAATTTCACAATCTTTTTTTCTGACAAATGATCTTGAAAGACAACATTAAATTTGGCATTTTGTTTTGTTTTTATACACTCCAGTGATTTACCACGATGAAAGCATTCTCCTTAATTTATACCATTTTATATGCTATACTGCTCAGATGTGAGAAAGTGTAATAAAACACTCGTTGTAGATAATTATGAAGGTTAGCAAAATACACCCTGTGGAATTTTTCTATACTCATTCAATTCATTCATTCAAAAGAACAGTCAGTATTTTTTTTCCAAAAACAAAAGTTTAAATGCTCATGCATAGTTCAAGAAAGGATAAATATCAGTAGACATGGAAATAGTTTAGATTATTTTAGGTATGACCAACAACAGCCAGATACATAAAGTATTATTTCTTCAGTAAGCATTTTGACTTTACACAGCCCAAGTTTGCATTCAAAATTTTAAAGAAAGGCAAACATGTTAGTGAAGATGGAACAGTATTGGGTCCCTTATACATCGATGACAAGAATGTACAATTGTTCACTTGCTGTGGAAAACAGTTTGACAATTTCTCAAAAAATTAGAAAATTACCATATGACCTAGCAAATTCACTTTTTGTATATTCAAAAGATTAGAAAATAGCCATTCAAATACACTTTGGATATACCCATTCATAGTACTATTAATAATATCTAGAATGTATAAGTAAATCAAATATCCATCGACAGGTAAGGGAAGATGTGCAAGTTGTGATACATACACACAATGAAATATTATTCAACCATAAAAAGGAAAGAAAATCAATGAATGCTACAACATAGATGAATTTTGAAAGAATTTTAAGCAAAAGAATATAGACACAACAGTTTATATATTCTGTGATTTCAGACATATTAAACTTACAGAATAGGTAAATCCTAGATGGGAGGTGTACACAAATAGTTACCTGGGGCTGATGAGGGAGGAGGAATTAGGGAGTAAGTACTTAATGGATATGAAACTTTATTTCAGAGTTATATAGATAATTTGATTATATTTTAAAGTGGTTAATTTTATGTCATATGAATTTTGTCTCAGTTGAAAAAAAATTTGAGTTTTTGCATAAAGAAATAATTAACTTTCAGATTTAGGCAATTTCTTCAGAATATCATGTTCCATTCTTTTTTTCCCTCCAAACAGGTTTCAGAATAGAAAAGGAATTGTAAGTTCAAATTTCCAGTTCTTGCTTTTGGAATTTCCACCATGTGTCCTATTTTAAGCTGTATCCAATAAATCAAACAGAAGCTGGAAAACAAATTATTGGGCATTTACCTTTTTTTTTTCTTTTTCTTCTTTTATTTTAAAGAGAAAAAAAGATAAATATAGCAATAAAAGTTTCAAAACAGGTGAGTAGGGGAGTTACAATAATTTATACATTACATATTGTTATCTTCATAGTGGTTATTCAGAGTACAAAACATAGGCATGATATCTTGTCCAAACAGTATTAGCACAAACCATTGTTTAGGGCATTTACCTTACATTATAATTTTAAGATTTAAGTTGTACTCATTTCAGGATAATTTCACACATTGGATTATTACATTATTTAAATGAAAAGTTATTTTCTAAAATGTAATTTACAGACAGTTCTACAGACATGTCAGGAATATACCTTTGCCAGTAAAATTTCAGAACAGTCTTGAAATATTTCAATGCCTCTTTAGTATCCAACTGGAGAAGTGGTTTCCCTGACTCCCTTGGCTCCTTCAAGTATTGGAGGAAGACACACTTGGGTATCATCCATTGTCAATTTATAGCTAAGTGGAATATTTTGAAAATAAGCACAAAAGATTCCTCATGTGCACCAGTTACCTGGCTGCTCTTTTATTGGGTGACAATGTTTTGAATTTGCCCCTATCAGTACATACTACCATGGTGCTTCCTATTAAATGTAGCACTTTAGAGATTCTCTTCCACATATTTCTTACTGAGACTACAATATTTAGTAAAAACTTTGGTCTGGGGAAAAGAGACTTACATACGTTGTTTCTCTCAAGTATCCTGTTTCAAATAAACAAGCACACCACTGAGTTCTTTCTTTGTTCTAATTTAATACTTACATTTGGTAGGCTTTTGATAGAATGAGAGTAATTGCTATTGATGGCCCCATTAAATGAAACTTGTCAGGGAAAAAATATTTTCTTGATCTTCTTCATGATTTTACCTTCTGAAACCATGGAAGTAGTTAAATATTTCATGATTCCTTAAATAATTGAAAAAGTAGTCATATCTTATGTTTATATCACTTTTCTCCATCAACATAAATCCCCTTTCCAAATTACTGACATAGGATGTATATCAACTGGCTACTGGGAAATAGTGCCTAATCTTGCTCCTACATCTGTGAACTTCATTTGGATCATAAAAGAAACCATGTTTTATTAATAGTAACTGTGGATTTATGCTTTTGTACTCAGAAATCACCCAATATATTTTATTTGATAAATACGTACACTCAGCGAAAGCCTTACATTTCCATCTACTTCATTCTATAATTCAGCTCCTTAACATGATACTATTTTCATGGGAAGTGCCTTAATTATAAAGACAGAAATTTTCTATTATTTGCAAATATCAGGAAATTATAGACAAATTTGAAATGTAAAATTATAACCAAAATCTGTTTGTTTCCCTTACACGTGAAAAAATATACTAGAATTACATTGAAAACTCCAACATTTTAACTACTTCTATAGGTAATAAACCAAAAATCATACGAAAAATCAGAAGAAGCCAGAAGTTGAACATAGTACTGGAATACTATTTTTATATTTACACATTTGAAAATAGAAGTATGGAATGACAGCAATAATATATACTTGATTTATTTTCTTATCAGTGGCATATTTGGTTCAGATAGTGACTTTAATAGAGTATATTTTTCTTATGGATTTCACATTATTTATGATTATGATAGGGGAGAGAAAATCTGAGAAAATTCACGAAATTAATATATTGGCAATATGAAAACTTTTTTTTTTGGTACCAGAAATTGAACTGGTGGCCTCACACTTGCCAGGCAAGAACTTGTGCCACTGAGCTAAACCTTCAGCCCCGAAAACATTTTAATCTAAATTTAAGGTGAGAAATAAGAGAAAGGTTGGTCATTTTTCCTTTAATTTCTTCATTTATAAAATAACTATCATACGTAAGATACTATGCTTACTCCTGGAAGGTGCAATAATGAAATCATGACCTTCCTTCAAGGAGATTGCAATCATTTGTTTGCTTCTGGAATAAATTTATGCTATCAATAATGCAATTCAAAATTACTTGATATATTTAAAAATAAAATTCTATGTTTTCCAGAAGGAAAAATCAATAGAGAATGATTTTGAGAATAAGCATGTTGGATTTCATAGGAAGTCATTTAGTAATAGCTCATATAACTACAATGTAACAGACACAAAAAAGAAAACTTCTGCACTTTAAAAATATAAAATCTGAACTAAAATAATTCACTAGATCAACTTAAGAATAGCAGGAGTTTTCAAAAGAAAGAGTCATTTAATTATACGACAGACCAGTAAAAAATATCCAATCTAAAGAAAACAATTTTAAAAAATAGTAACTAGAACCCAAGGATGTGTGAAACAACATGTCTAGCACACAGACAATTGAATCCACAAAGGAAAAAGAGAGAATTGAATCTTCAAAGGAAAAGAGAAAAGTGGCACAGAATAAGATTGGAAAAATTGTGACTGCAAACCTCATAAATTTGAAAGACACAAATTAATATATTGAAGAAATTTGGAAAAACTCAAGGAGGATGGTCAGATTTCTCAAAGTCAAAAAGAGAGAGAAAATTCTGAAAGTTGCCAGGGAATTGACATGGAAAAAAACAATGTCTAAATTAATTGAAAAGAACAGTGCTTATATTGTTTGATCGATTTTGCATGCCTGTATCTGGTAATCTGAGAAAATATTTTGAAGACAACAATATGCAATATAATAACCATTATTACTTATCATCTTGTTTTGAAATTCTGTATCATTTTTACTGGTTTTTGTTTATTATCTTTAAAATAATTAAAAAAGCACTATGCATCCTGCCTTCTCAGAAGCAATGGAGAACAGAAGACAGTTTAACAGTACTGTATCTTTACGCTGAGCGAAAGAAATTATCAAAAATTAACCAACCCCTGGCAATTTAAATTTCCTCATTCCATGAAAACATTCTTCAGTAATGTAGGAGTCATAAGGGTATGTTTATATCAAAAGAAAAGAAAAACAAAAGCAAAACCAGAGAATTTGTCCCCAGTGGACATGCCCACTCAGAAATACTAAAGGAAGTATTTCAGGAAGAGGGGAAATAACAGATGAAATTTCAGCTATCTAGGAAAGCAAAAGGAATCATTAAATGGGTCAATATGAAGAAAGCTGGAAGGCAATGTTTTCCTAACTTCTTTAAAATACGTGTGACTGCTTAAAATTATAATATGGTATTGTACAGTTTGTAAAATATGTAGGTTTTATTCCTATGCCAGCTGCAGAGGATAAGCAGACACTGATAATCACAAGGCTATCTCATGCTGTCTTTTTATAGTCACTCTGATTTCTTCCCAACTTCTGACTTTCCTTTAATTCCTGGCAATCATGCCTAGAATTTTGTCATTTTAAAAACACTATATAGGTGGGCATAGTGGCACACCCCTGTAATCCCAGTACTTGGGAGGCTGAGGCAAGTTTGAGACCAACCTGGGCTACAAAGTGAGTTCAAGGCCAACCTGAAGTGCATAGTGAGACCATGCCCCCCTCCACAAAAAAGATCACTATATAAATAACATTATACTTTGGACTGGCTTTTTTGACTAATTATCTAGAAATTTAACAAACTGCTGTGTATGTCATTAGTTTGTTAATTTTTATTTCTGATCAGTATGTCATAGTATGGATGCACCAAGGGTTGTTTAACTGTCACAGGGTATCTGTGCTGTTTCCAGTTTAGCATTTGTTACGAATAACACTTATGTATGAATGTTGTATGATTGTAAGTCCTCTTTGCTTCAGGACACCTGTCCACATGTGCAATTGTTAGGCTATTAGTGTAGTTACAGGTTAGTTTTAAAAGAAAGTATCTAATTGATTTCCAAACTAGATGCACGGTTTTATATTTCTACCAGCAATGTATGAGTGATCCTGTGTTACTTGTATTCTGTGTGCTCCTCAGCTCCCCTCCCCTCCAGTCTCCCCACCTCATCAACCCTTCACCACTCCCTTCCCTTTCTCTTTTCTTTCTTTACTCTCCACCCCTCTCACTTTCTCTCCAGTATTGGGCATTTTATGCAGTGCTTTCACATTAAATTATATCAAAACTCCTCTTAATTCTTTGCTTTCAGATGCAATTTTGCCGCATTACAAAGCTGCCTAGACTTGACTCAGACATGTGATTCTTGTACAGCTTCCTTGATGTTTTTAAATTTTACTTCTTTTTTTCAGTTCTAAAATTTTCTTTTAGTTCTTCTTTATGTCTTCTATTGCTTAGTTGAAACTTTCTATTGCTTTACTTCTTTTAACTATGTACACAATTATGTAGTTGATAAATCATTTTTGAGATGCTACTCTAAAATCCTTCACAGATAACCCAAACATCTGTGTCTGTTTGTGTGGGTTATTTTCAATCAGTATGCTGTCTTTCTGGGTTTGATATAATTTTTTAAATAAAACCTTGATATTTTGATTTTATGCTATGAGATCCTGAGTCTTAGTTCAACTTTCCATTTAGCTTATTTTTCCTGATGGTTCTCTGGCAGGGCAAACAGTCAATGCTTCTTTTCTGATAGGTTGGAAGCAGTCCACGTTTTCTACTTGGCTGCCATTAATACCCAAATGTTCCTTTTTCTTTATGGCACAGATGGAAGTATACGGTCATGGCTATACCTCCATTCATTCCTTTTTGGCTTGAAAAGGTTTCAGTGTCTCATTACGATTTGCCACATAACCACTTCTGACATCACAGCCATGCAATGGCCTCCTTACTTCAGGACCTTAGTGCAATTCCCGAGCAAGCGCTAGGCTTTCTGGGACAGCACTTCAGCAGGGACAAAAGGAAAGCTCATTGTTTTCTGGTGAGGCCAAAATACCTGGGTCCTGAAGTGATATTTACTGATTTACCTCACTAGGGTATTGGGGTACATTTTAACAGCTTTGCACCAGTCAAAATTCAGGCTTTCTAGTCAGTCTTTGCTGGTGGGGATGGAGTGGAGTGTTCTTGAACTGTTTGTGTTGAGTAGAGTGGTTTTTGTCTCAATTAATTTATTAAATTACATATCTGTTTATTATTATCTTACTGAGCTCCCTTTTTCTTGACCATTTGGCTAGAAAGAGCTAGTTTTGTTTGCTGTATTTATTTTTACATGTTGATATTTCCAGCTCCAAATATGGGATATGCTAAGCAGAAGAAAAACTTGGAACTGATCGAGTGTTTTTCTTCAGGTTCCTAGTTGTCAATCTGGTCCATCTTCTGCCTTTCAATTTTTTTTTTAAAAAAAGGAAAACATTTTCTTAGACACTTTATTAGTAATGGGTCATGAGGAGAAGGAGAGATAACAGCCCTGGTAAGTTGGAATTAGGGCTCCAGAAAGATAGAGGGCTGTTATGTTTGTTTTACATGTAATTCCCAGGACTTCTCTATTGGCAGCAGGAGGAATGCATGTCTATCCCATTATCCCAAGTTTCTGAAAGTAAAGCACTACAATATTTAAACAAAATATCATTATGTGTAATAAATTTCATGTATTTAAAGTAAGTTTATATACTTTTCAGTAGATTTTTATTTACCTGTACATCCATGAAATTGACAAGCTGATTCAGAATTTATATTGTATGGGCATGGAAATTGCCTAAAAGAGTCAAAAGAATTTTGAGAAGTATTTCTTGGTGAACTTTGTGTCTTCAAGACTGAATACAAAAAATATGAGTCAAAATTTAGTAGTTATCAACATATTGTGATATTGAAATAAGGGTCATCATGCAGTTTGATGTTAGAGAAGAGAGAACTTACAAATGATATTGTACAGTCATTCCATTTCCTTACAAAAATAACAACAGAACAGTGTGGAAAGGAAAGTCTTCAATAAATTTTGGTGTATTAACTACTAACTTTTTGCAACAGAATAAACATTAACTCTACTTTAAATCATCTTCCTGAAAATTAATTTCAGATAGATTATAGAACCTTATAAAGTAACTGAAATTAAAAAAAATAAGTCAGAGGAGATTATACCATGGGGAGAGGGCTCTTTCTATGACTCAGGGGTAAAGCAACAACCAACTGAACAGAGAGAACAGGTCTGAGCCTTTGAAAATGTGAGTAGATTAGAGAATCACACAACTGGCAGTGGTAATGAAGGAAAAAGTTATAAAATGTTGTGACACTGGTAGTGAAGGAATTGTAAATACTTCAAAAAAAGAGAAGTTACAGAAACAGGAAAGGAGAACATGTGCTCCTATTTGGACAGGTGATAACCACCTGAAACGTTCACAAGAACTGGAAAAAATGCCCTCCTCTTAACAACTAAAGAATACACAAAAATTACAATGAATGCAAGGGCAATGGAGAGTAGGACAACTTTGCCTTCATGGACAGCTGTTTGAGTAGCTAACGAATAGTCAGGGTGCTATGGGATGGTCTGTGTTCATCACTAGGATAAAATGTGGATTGGCAATGAGCAGTGGCCAACATCTGTTGAATTTTAGTTAAAATATTTTCAAATGAACTAAATTACTCATTTAGTGTGTCTGTTTGTTATGGGTCATCAAAGAGACAAATCAGGGAAGTGACAAAATTAAAAATGTTACACTTTTGGATGTCTCAGTATTAATCTTCATCTCATTAGGCCGACAAAGATATTTTCAGAGGAGGGCTGACTGCCCTCAGTGTTTTGAAGTCTGTGGTATAAAATTTTATATCCATTGTTTAGGGACTAATCTCACAAAACCTGTGTCAGCAGTACACAAGTGTTTCATTAGTGGGTTGAGTAGATTTAAGGAAAACAACTTTCTTTCACAAGTAATTCTGAAGCAAACAAACAAAATTTGGAAGGAAATTGTAAATGTTAAGTGTCTTGACTTTGTATCTTCCAAAAGAAATTATGGCTTCATTTTATCCATTACAATAGGTAATTTAAAAAAAAATTGTAATTTTACCAATGAATTAAAACTTGCTTATTTGCTAATTAATTTCTTAAGAATGAGGTAGGCCAAAGTTGAGACAGCTCTTTCAGAAGATAATGACGTTTCAATTACTTTAATTTAAAATTACATGTTCTTTCTAGATATGTTAAGTCAATATTAAGTTATTTATTATGAATTCAGAAAGCCAATTTTATCTTGGTATTGTTTCCCATTGTCTTCTTCTGTTTTAATGCTCTCTGTCTTCATTCAGTGTAGGGATAATAAATTGATGATACTTGAGAGAATTCGTGTTTTACTAAGTGAAGTGTTATGGTTTAGATCTAGGATTCCCCTCAAAAGTCTGACGTGTTTAGAGGTGAAAGTTTGGGGAGGTGACTGGATTATGGTGGTCTGTACTTACTAGTGGATTCATCCACTCTTATGTTGATAGCTGAATGTGATGTCAGGAGGTGGGGCCTATTTGGACTAGCTATACTAGTGGGGATGTGACTTTGGAGAATGTCTCTTTCTCCCTAGCTCCTCCTTTTTCTTCCTGCTTCTTGGCTGCCATGATATGAGAAGTTTTCCTTCACCATGCCCCTTTATAATATTTCTACCTTAGAGCCGCCTGACAATGACCTGAATCCTCTAAACTGTGAAGCCAGTGAAATTTCTCCTACTTTAAATCGTGGTTGTCAGGAATTGTGATCCAGCCACGGGAAGGAGAAACAGTACATGTGGTACCTCAACAAAGTCTAACACATTTGCTTATATGTAATATCCAAAAAAAAAAAAAATGATGATTGAAACTTATAACAAGTATTCTGAGTTTATAACAGACTTTTCTTTGAAAATGTAGTAATTTCATAATTATGATTTTAAAATAAATATCATGCTGTTAATTAATGAGGAATTTAGGAAGCAACGTATATAAGAAAATAATACTTTTTCATGATTCATCATTTTATGCACAGCTGTCTATTATTCAGACCAGTTATTCCTTAGAACATATTAAATTTTCTCACATAAAGTACAAATTCTACTAAATCACCTTTATTCTGATTTTGTATTATTTTTACCCTCTTACCTAGAGGATCTCTAATTATTTATCTTTCTATATATACTGATATCTTCAATTTCAGCTGACTATCTTTATATTTGTCTTGCTAATGCTAAAGACACACAACTGAAATTTAATATCACAAATTTAAATTTATTGTTTTCTTCTTAAACAGGTATACTGTTAGTACATTTTAATTCTGGCAGTAATGTTCTTAGCTAGATCATAAAGATCAACTGGAGTCCTTTAAAATGGTTTACACATCTGCCAGTTTTTGCACTTTTTCTACGGTTTTCTACTATATTCTAAAACCTCAATTGTCCCCTATAGATTTGCACTCAAAGTTGGACTCAAATCTCAGACATAAAATCTTAACTTTTGATCTCATGCAGTATCTAGATCCAACACATGTCAAAATCATGACAGTCAACCTTCCCCAATTTCTTCAAGTACAATAGCAGTAACTGACTAGTACAAAGGCTACTGTGTGTTATGCACTTTGATTGGCATTCAGCAATAATTATCTTATTTAATCCAAGTCCCTTTTTGGATTCAGAACCAGGTCCTGGGGAACTTGCTGCCAAAACCAGCTGTAGTCACTCTCATCTCTGGCTTCTTCTACTTGTTTTGGTAATTCCGAAAATTGAACCTAGAATCTCATTCATACCAGAAAAATGTGCTTCTACTAAGCTATACTTTCAACCCATCTCTGGCTTTTAAAATCTGACTTTTGCCGGGTGTGGTGGCGCACGCTTTTAATCCCAGCACTTGGGAGGCTGAGGTAGGAGGAGCGTTGTGAGTTCGAGGCCAGCCTGGGCTACAACGCAAGCTCAAGGCTGGCCTGAACTACACAGTGCAACCCTGCCTCAAAAAACCAGGGCTGGGAGTTTGGCTCAGTGGCTTAAGCTCCTGCCCTGGCAGGCACGAAGTTGTGAGTTCAATCCCCAGTACCGCAAAAAAAATAAAATAAAATAAAATAAAATCTGGCTTTTACAAACTCTTAAGTAAATTGGCTTTATTAATTCCATTTTTCAAAGATAGTCTTAAAATTTAGAATTAAGAGACTTACCTATGGCCTCACAGCTAATAACAATAGCAAGTAGGTGACCAGTTTAGGTGCATTTAACCCCAGGGCACCAACACATTTTTTGTGTTTCCATAAACACAAGCATATTTCAGGTTTCATCATTTTTAAAATTTAAATAACATAAAAAACCTCTATGCTTTCTATTTTTGGTCTGTTTTAGATATCTTAAACAGAATAGCCAGAATAATATTATTTATTTCCAGGTACAAAAGGTGATTTGTTATTACCTGTGAAATAATTGCAGAATTCTTCCTTTCATTCTGGGCCTAATTTGAGAGGATACCAGGCACAAGAGGTGACAAATTTAAATTTGACTTAAATGTGAATAGAAAGGTTATTGAAAAAGACCCAGACTAAGGAGACCACAGTTAGATACACTAGGTATTGGACTGTATGAATCTTTTAGAATGTTGACATTTGACATATATGTGTACACACAGAAAGCTCCCATTTTACAATGGCTGAACTTACCATGTGTCTTTACGATCTGTAAGTGATACTAATTCAATATTCAAATATCAAATATTGGAATTTTCAAGGATTCACATTTCAAATTTGGATCCTTCCCTGGAATGGAGATATGTGGCATGATACTCTCTTTTGGTGATGGTCAGTGGCAATGAGTCATAGCACCCAGGAGGAAATTGATGACTCTGTCACTGTAGCATCTTTACCATCATACAATTAATTTTAGCTCAATGCTTCAAATATTCATTCCTAGTGTGCTTACAGCTGTGCATGTTGATGATGAAGACCCATACCACCATTCTGTTTTATACTTTCACTGCTCTATTTCAATATACCAAACAAGATAGTTAACATTTTATTATAAAATAATCCTTGTATACTTAGATGACTTTGCCCAACTTCAGGCTAATGTAAATGTTCTGAGCAACGTTTAAACTGGATTAAACTTCAATATTCAATAGGCTAAGTATACTAAATGTAATTTCAACATGCAATATTTTCAGTTACAATGTGTTTGTCTGGATGTAACATCCACACAGGCTGAATAGCCACTAGGAACTCCAAAACCAAGGTGCCAGCCCATTCCATTCCTGAGAGTTCTTACAGATTTGCAGATGTCCAACTTCTGTCTTCTCACATATCAGGGAGAAAGTGAAAATAAGAATGAATGAGAACAAGATAGCTGGTTTCTTTTCCGTTTCTTGTAAGAGCACTAACTCTATAATAGGCTCCTACCTTCATGATAATGACAGTCTAAACCTAATTACCTCTCAAAGAGTCACCAAAATTATCACATGGAGCATATACATATATATATATATATATATATATATATAGAGAGAGAGAGAGAGAGAGAGAGAGAGAGACCAGAGAAAATTACAGTGTGCAAATTTTAACTATTACTTTGTTAAGCAGAATATATAAATTCAAGAACATAAAGAGTATAACTTAAGCAACTGTCATTTTGAATTTCTTCTGTATGCCATATATTCTTCTTCAATTGTGCAAACATGGTAAGATCTCCATATTGTTATGTTGGAATATAAGTAGGGGGTTAGAAATGTAAATTAGTTGCCAAAATGTGTAAAGAGACAAAGTTGATCAAAATTATGTAGGTACCCCGAAAGGTGTTTTGCACATCTGAGATTTTAATCAGACTCTTGACTCATGTGCTGCATCCGTTTGAGAATACCACATTGTATGATCATTAGATTGCATTCAGATGATGAAATTTTAAGAGTGGCAGTTTTCAAATTTGGACACTAGACAAAATTTTACCAAGGACTTATGTTCATTTAGAGTATAGAATTCCAGGATATTAAAATTTGAAGCATTTATTTTAACTGCCAGATTTCCATTCACTACACAGGATCCAATTTATAACACATGCTTCATAAATGCCAGGTAATTAGTCAGAGACACTTTTTGTCAGAACATACCAAGAAAGGTAGTTTATAGAAAGGTTGCTTACTTGGCTCTTCCCTAGAAATCTAAGCAAAGATGTCATAAGTGTGAAATGAATGCAATTCTAGTGGTAATTTACATTTCAATGTGTAAGGAATTTTTACACATTCAGTAAAACACCAAGATAATAAGAATAAAATGTATCTTCTACATCACTATTTTTGAGAGAATCAGTTTTTCAAATACTTTATAGATGAACAATTAAAATTCAATTATATCTGGTATCATTTTATGTATAAATGATGATAAAGTAATAATACTTATAATAATATAGTACTTTGCATTACTCAAGCAAGAAAAATTATAGTGTTCACCGGAAATTTTACATATAACACATCAATATCTTACATGATGTAATAGATTTCAAAATGTTTGGTTTTTTTTTCAAGTGTCTGAATTTCACCTTTTCATTTTGCAAGACTAACAGATATGTGAGGATTATTTTGCATGACTTTGGTTTGTTTATTTTTGTTTCCTTGCAACTGGGGATTGAACCTAAGGCTTTCATCCTGGGCTACATTTTTTTCCCTTATTTTTGAGAAAGGGTCTTGCTAAGTCACTAAATTAACCAAGTTTGCTGAGCTAACTTCCTTCCCAGCTTCCTTCTCAGAGTGCTTGCACTATAAGTATGTGCCACTAGACTGGGCTGGTTAATATTTCTTTAAGAAACATAACACATAAACATACTCTACAAATTCTAAATTACCTAATTATATGTGCATATGCATTCTGTATATGGATGCATAGGGTTGCATTGTTAATGCTAACTGTGATCATGTTGCAATTTATTACAGTCTCATATTGAGCTACATGTATTTATCTACACTTCTTTATTGTCTTACTATTGTTAAATTTGAAATTTCACACTTGCAATACAGAACAGCACAATGGCCTTGGGATTCAGATAATGGATAGGCCACTTTATCCATTGAGACTCTTTTTTACTGCTGCCTGTGTTCCTCAAGGCATTCCAATACACAGCACTGTTTTGATCACATAAAATGTAGACCTTGACATTAAATTCTATATCCTCCTGACTTTTCTACAGAGTGTTTTATCTTAAGTTCCCTGAGATGAACAAGATAATTTATATCACTGAACCCCAAACTCTTGAACACTTAAACATTTGAGAAGAGAGGCGATCTTTCATATAAATCTTTTTGTTGGAAATTCAAAATGTGGTAGTCCTAAAACTGTGAAGTTTGAAGTCATATTACTATTGCAGGTTTTGTAGAAAGTTAAGATAAACCGTCATATTTGACAAAAAATTTTTTACAACAATGACTACCTTCTGTGTTAGTTACTTTTATCTCCTTGTTGAGACAAAATACCCAATACCCACAAGTTAAAGGAGGGGAAATTATTTAGCTCACAGTTTGTAGAGGTTTCAGTTTATAATCAACTGGCTCTAAGGCAGGGTAGCATGGCAGAAGGGCAACAGTTCATGGGGCAGAAGATACCAAAAGCAACAAGAGAGGAGGAAAGTGCAAATCTCTTTCTCTCCTTTATAGTGTATGCAAGGCTACCTGCCCTAGGGTGGGTGTTGCACTCACAACTCTAATCCCATCACTAGCCCATGAATCAGTAATAAATTCTAGAAGTCCCCCCACATGACTGTATTAGGCTTTAGGGGAGGCATATAGGCCCAAATCATAACACTTTGATGTCATAAATGTTTTAGAAAGGAGTTTGGTCGTGCTAATAGCCTAATGATTATAGCCTAAATCTAAAGCATGGGTATTCAGATATTGAATCTGTGCAGATGAAATAACTAGTTGATTTGGTTAATTTTTTCAAGCAACTGGTCTTAAAAGAAAAATAAATAAAATAAACAACCAGATCAAATCAGAGTTTTTGGCAGTGCACAAGAAACTAATTTACTGGATAGTTTATTTTCAACTGGAAATTTTTGTAGCCATATCCTCAGGCACATATATTAGGCACAGCTTGCTTTATTTTTATTTTGACTCAAATCTTTGGTCTGAGATTTCCACTGTCTTTGTTTTGAATAGTTATACTGTATATTTCTTACTGACACTAGCAATTTTGTGTCTAAAACCTACCATTTAATTTTATTCAAGAAAATGACAACTTTTGTAAGGCATGGTCATAAAGTAATGAGATGTTGCTTATATTGTTTGTAAATCAGTAGTGAAGGAAATTTCAAAACAAAACAGCAAAAACATTATTCTCATTTGGAATAATGGTAGTTAAGTTAGAAAAACATTCAACATCTGGGTATGACTACCCTGAAGGACAACTCTTGTTTTGTTAGAGAAGTTCTGACATTCTTGTTTTGAAACCCAGCAGAACAATGTAGAACCAAACACAGCTTCTTAGTTTCCCTGTCTGTGTAGATTGTTGTGAAATTAGAGGAAAGTAAAGATAATGTGTTTTATTTGTAAGTAGCTTTGATTAAAGTATGTGTGTGAGGGGGACTTGGCTTGTTAATTCTAGTTTAATCCTTTGTAAACAAACTTTCTGTAAACCAGAGAGAAAATGAAATAAGTTGCTTGGACAGGCTGAGCAAAAAGGCAAGACTGTACTCTCAGGAAAGAGCTAGGAGGACCTGCTACCTCAAATTTAATGATAGTCAAGGTTTCTGTGATAAACAAAATAAGAATTCACAATAACAATAAAATCTTGGAAATTCCAATCATGGTTAATCTGTCAAGTTCACTTTAAAAACACTGCATTTGTATTTTCTTTGCATAAGACAAAAGAAAATATAAAAGAAAAACTAATGGTTTTTATCCAGGATTTAATATGGAAGTTGTATGGAATCAGGAAAAAAAAAAGCATCAAAATAACAAGCTGACATTTCCCGTTATGTTCAGTATTAGAACCTGCTTAATTTCTGTTTGAAAGGAATAATTCTATACTACATCAGAGTTTGGCTATTTCTTCTAATTGTCATTTTCTACAACAAATCCTCAAAGGGTAAGCAAACACGAATTTAAACAAGTGCTACAGTGGCCTGATTCTCCTTTCTCAGTTTTAGTTGCCTTTTCCTTGGGTACATTTGAATTTGAGGAAAAGATTATTTTATTAGGGGAAAAACCCAGAGTCAAAGAGAGCTGGATGGTTTCCTCAAGTGATTAACGCTATTTCCACTATTGTGCACCACTTAAATGTATATTTTTAATCTGTATTTTCTCCTCATTGTGAATGTGCCTGAGAACAGGGTGCTGTGGAAACTGGGTCTTGCTTTTGTAAGAAACAGTCATGTTCAGCTTCACGTCTCAGCAAACGCCTGTTCTTCACGCCTCAGATTTATTTTTTAAGTAAATAATTCAGGTATCCCTCTAGGTAGGGTTTGCAACTTCTGTACCAGAAAGCATACCAAACCCCTTGGACTAATGGGCAACATCATCTTTCCCTCTGTTGAGACATGATCCAAGGAGGTCCCGCCAAGAAGATGTGGGGACCTCAAACTGCCCCATCCCCTACCAGTGAAACAGTTTCTTGATTCACTCACTAAAGAAAAATACTGTGGGATTCATCAGTGAGAGTCACAGGCTGATTTACTAAGTAGAATCAAAGAAACACACACACAGAAATATGTTTGGGTGTTGGAGGGTAAGACGCATTATGGCTGCAGGTGACGGTGTTGCGTAGTTTTGGACTGGATGTCTAGAATTTGTGAACCCATACTATGGGAAGGAAAGCAGGGGACCAATTTGCAAGTGAAAGGTACAGGATCAATCTACAGGTTTTCCTTTTATGACTTGGCATCATAAAGACGGTGGAGAAAATAAAATGAGACCACATAATGCAATTTTCTATGTAGTGTGGGATTTGAAGCATCTCTGCAATATAAAATCTTTTGTAAATTCAAAATTCATAGACTCATAAGAATATTTGCATGTCATATAAATAATGTCAAATGCCACCATCCTCTGTCTTGTTACCTGTCTACTCAAACTGAGAAAAGATTCAGCCTCCCTAGATGAGATAGTCTAACATATGTAAAAGCAACAGACTTCTCTAACTCACCTACTGTACATTCTTCTCCTGTAAAGTAAAGAACCAGAACTAGGTCTATATAAATCCAACACTGGGGAGAATTCACAACACTGAAGTTCTATGGAATTTAATTTATCATGACTTACTGTACTTTCATAATCTGGATTATGAAACTCAATGTTAAATAAATGTAAACTCAATGTTAAATAAATTGATATTATTGAAGCACACGGTAATGATACATATTTGAATTCTAGAAGACAGGTTTGTTCTGAGAAGCAGGTTGGAATCTACTATCAAGAGCATGTTCTCTGACTATTACTGGATTCAGTTGTATATTATTGACCTAATCTTTTGAACCTTGTTTTCCGTTGCTAAGCAACTCACTTGTTCAGCAGCCAAGTAACATGTTCACTTCCTTTCTTCTCCTTTCACAGAAAGTGAAATAGACTGTCTTCCGAATATTCCATAGATGGCTATTAATTTATTTTGAGTTGAAATTTATGAAGGGCAATTAAAATAATTGGAATACAGGCACAAAAATGATTTGTTTTATTTGGATGTTTTCTCCCTTTACTATACATTGCACAGTACTAGAACTTGAGGTATGGTAGTTGGGATAGCATTTGCCACATAGATTGAAATATTTGAAGCATGTATCAGAAGTTAAATTGTTAAAGAATACAGGTCTTAAATATCCAGCAATTATCACTTAACAAACTTAGCATTGTTAAATTTAAGATGCAAATCAGATTTACAAATCACTAGTGTCAAGTTAAGAAATATATTGTTTCTATTTATAAAAGAACCTACCTTTTCAGTAATGTTCTGACAAAAGGAAAGTAAAGTCTTAAAAGGTCCCAGTGGTACCCCAGCAACTTACTAAGGGTCTTGATACAAGGACTTATGAATTGAATCAATTGTATGACTTTGTAGCAGTAGCCAATGTTGCAACAGGGAAATGGCCAGGTCAGGGGAGACAGCTAATTATCATGTGCTTCGTGGTGTGAGTTATCCTTGTGTTACTTTTTCCTCTTTGTTCCCCAGTATACAGATTACTAGAATTTTGTTCTGTACAGTTTCTACTCATAACTAATGAGTAGAAGACAAGCGTACAGTGTACCCATGAGGCCTTAGCAATCACATAGGTTATATGGTTTAAACCTTTCCACAGTCTTTGAAAATTGATATTATTGCCTGTGTTTTGCACCTAAGGACACCGATAGTCATGATGACTAAACGTTTTATCCTGTGGTGTATTCAGTCACTGGCATAGCTAAGATTGAAACCCAGGTTGTAGGTATGCATCAGGGCAACACAGCTGCTTGCTGTCCTGCTACTTCTATAAGAATAAAGATGAATATGATGTTAGCAATATTAATAATTTTTTTGGAGGCAGGGTCTCACTATGCAGTTCAGGTTGGCCTTGAGCTCACTTTGTAGCCCAGGATGGTCTCGAACTTGGAAGAATCCTCTTGCCTCAGCCTCCTGAGTGCTGAGATTACAGGCGTATACCACCACACCTGGCTCTATAATATTAATAATTTCTATTCATCCTGGGTTTGCATTGCAACACAGATTCACCCCCAAATTCTAGACTATTAACATATAATTACTCCTCCAGGTTAATAGATGTGTGTACTTTGCCCAAAATTAAATTAAAACAATTCTTAAGGAAAATTTTTACTGTTGTTTCTTTCCTCTCTGTCTCTGTCTCTGTCTCTCTCTCTCTCCCTCCTTCTTTCCCTCCCTTCTTGGCACTGGTTTAATATTGTGACTTGTTAAAATAATTCATCAAACTTTTCCCAACATTCAAAGTTATGTAATGTCTAAAATTTCCAAATAGCAACAAGATTCCTGAGCAGAAGTACCAATAGTATCCCTAACACTCTTCTGTTGAAATGAATTGATATCAGACTGTAACCTTTGAAAATAATGGTCACTTGCCATGATTTCATATTTATTTCATTAAGTGCACTATGTCTTGTAGAATCTGCTCCAGGCCAGAGTGTACTGATAACCCACAAACCACCCCCCAGAATTCTGCACAAGAATAGCTATATTGTATCTTCCCAAAAGAATTAAAAACATCTTACCACAGCGATATATGTGCACCTATGTTTATTGCTGCCCAGTTCATATTAGCTAGATCTTGGAAACAACCTAAATGCCTCTCGACTGAAGAATGAATAAAAAAGGATGTGGTATTTCTATATAATGGAATACTACTCAGCTACAAAGAACAATAAACTAAACATTTTCACTCTTAAATGAATGAGAATTGAAAATAAACTTCTCAGTGAACTAAATAAGCCACACGTAACCATTGCATTGTTGCACTTGTGTGATGAACTGAAAGAAAATCTATGTATTTAAAAATTAGTTAAGATAGTTAAAAAAGAAGAATTTTGAGTGAAAAGGAGTTTTCACAGGGTCATCTTCAGATTTAATTTCTAATGTGAAATGTTTATTTGAAAATAATAGAGCAATAATAACAAAAAAAGAGAGTCATATAGCTGGTTTCTTTTGATTCATTGAGGTAAAAGTTTTGTGCTAATAATTTTTTGGACAATGTTTCATGTCTATATCTTATACCCTAAACAACTGCTGTGAATATAACAATATGCAGTGTGCTGATTATTGTTACTCTCCTATTGGCTTGTTGCGAAATTGTTTTACTTTAATTTCTTACTTTTCTTCTGTTTAAAAAAATAGCTATATGTCTGCCTTTCAATTAGAGCCTTCATTTACCCTCAGGTTTCCATTGGGTTCACTCCAAGTTTTAACCTATAAGTGATGTAGATTCTTGCCTAATAGATTTCCACCCAGGATCTCTTAAGTTAGCAGAAAAGGTTCAGTGACAGTGACTCATGATTGACAGATTAGGTGAATTGTTTTAAAGAATAATTTCAGAAGCACTCTATACTAACGAGAATGCACATAAAGGTGTAAATCAGTGTGAACTGATTTCAAAGAAATAAGTATCTTTGAAAAAGATGCTTTTGTATGGTACCATTAATAGGCAAGATTATCAGATAACCCCTCCTGTCACAGTTTATGTGCTGTCACAAGCCAAAACAAATGCTATAAAAATCCAGATGTGCTATAATGTTTTATTTTCCCATATTCCCTTTTCCTAATGTTTGTTCTTTTGAATAATAGTAAATGTTACATGTAGCATTGATCCTTTTGCACAGTATACCATTAATTATTTTATTTTATTTTATTTGCCAATGTGAGATTATTGGACAGAAGAGCAAAAAAGCCACAAATTATGCAAACATTCCCACTGAGATTGAAAAATTTGCCTGCATATAAAAATTGTCACCAGTAATTGCAGAGACAGAATGAATTGGGGCCTTAAGGCACTTGAACAGAAGGTCTAATGAACCTGTGCCTCACAAAATGGCATAGTGTGTGGCCATTAAGTTAAAAACAAAGAATGTACAGCTTGCAACCACGGAGCCGCCAGAGCGGTTGGATTATGGATGGAACATGACCTTGCACACTACATATGTTACTTTATATCATTATCAAAGTGAATTTAGAAATGAGAACTGTTTCTGTAAAGCAGAGCAACTAAGCTCAGTTGTCAGCATTCACTTGATATTGGAACCTCTATCCACATACCTGAGAGCACATATATATATACTTGCTGTAGTTACTTCTTAAAAGAATACTATTATTCTGAAGTCATTATAAAGCTGACTTCAACTTAATGCCTTGCTTCTCTAACATGTCATATGGTTGCTGGTGACATTCTGATACACGAACACTAAAACCTAGCAAACCCGAGACATAAACTCATAGAGAGGTATCAGCCTACACCCTAAAGTTCAGGACCTTTAGAGGCATAGAATTAATATTTACACTCAGATGAGAAAGTTGGTTTTGGATATACTACTGAATCTTGTGGAAATTTCTTCCTTATTTAACTAGATTAAACACCAAAGTAACATTTACCGACTGAGCAGAATCAAAATATGAAATTTCAAGGAGCTTGCACATAGGATTTTAGTATCATTATGCTGGTATCACTAAGAGAATGAGCACAATGCAAGGCTGAGTCCTACTTCCCTTGCAGATGCATTTAGATCTTGGGAAAGATGATTTTCATGCATATTTCCATTGGTTTTCATGCTTTCTATGTAAAAATAAATAGTTTTTTTTTTAATTTTGAAAGAAACTATTTTTTTTTTGAAGCATAGAAAGAAGGTATGTGAATGTAATGCAAATTCTAGTTGTCATTGTGTAGCTCTGTCAGGTCTGAAAAGGTAACCATCACTAACTATAAAACTAAGTTGAAAACAAAATGAAATAAACATTGAATGTTAGTTTAAGCATTGATATTAAAAGCATCGTTGTGTTGACTGAAAGATTATTTTCCATATTTTTTATCAGTTCTTGCAACTGTTACAGGATGGTAGCGTTTGTTTTGAGCAGTTGGTATGTGTATTTAACATATCTTGATCAACTTCAATCCTTTATGTCCCTCTCCGATTCTACTCCATCTTCAAAAGTCTATCTCCTGAAGAAACTACTTATTTATAAAATATTTACTGTCTTTTTAAGCATGGTCTGTTATATGAGAAATTTTTTTATAGTGAATCATAACATCACCTGTAGCTTCTACGTGACTGCAGCAACCAAAGCCATCAAGTGAAAAGTCAATAGACTGATGCTCATTCTTATAGAGCATTAGCAGCAAAAATTAGCAGCAAGTGCTAAGAACTCAAATATTAGTTGCTTAAAATAATAAATTCAGATATCAATTCTTTCTGACAGTTCCCGAAATTAAGAAGTAGTTTTAATTAAGGGTTGTCTGTGGGATCCCAAATAATTTTACCAGGACCATAGGACCATTAGTGTAAGCACAAGTAAGCATGGGATTATTAAAGTGTTGATTAATGGAGCTGGAGATGTAGCTTCCTGGTATCAAATTTGTCTAGCATGTATGATACCTTATATTCACTCCTCAGTACCAGAGTGAAGGTGGAGAAGCACTGATTAAATATGAATCTCAACTAGAATAGCTGTGTTACGCTTGACTCCCTTCTAATCACATCCTTTCAAAGATTTAAATTCAAGTATTATT
>RJWM01018995.1:0-39932 GCA_004363535.1 Dasyprocta punctata | reverse complement strand
TGTTTTATCATACTGGGATGCTTGATTTATAATGACATGAATGACATCATTAGAAAGATCAGGGAGCAAGGTAATCTCAGCCATTTCCGGCATCTGGATTCTCCTTGAGGATCCACAGAGAAGAGTCAGGAAATGTGTGTCCGTGATGCCCTGCCTCCCTCTCCTACCTCCACCTGAGTGAAGCTCAGATGGTAAAAGGCCACCCTGCAACAGCTTTGGGACAGACACTGGGAAAGACCTGTGGGTTGCTCTCTGAAGCTGGGGCAAATAGCACTTGTACTTGGAGCCCCCACCCCCACCCAGCCACCCTGAGCCCTGCCCCATGATCACAGTATGATCCTTCCTCTCTGCCCAAACGGGAACCAAAGTACCCCAGCAGCAAAGAAACAAGGGTCCTTCCCCTTGTTCTCTCTACTCATGTGGAAGAAAGTAACATTGCCAAAGAGAGCTTTCCTGTAAACCAAGAGAAAGGGAAATAGGGAATGAGTATGGCTAAGGAAACTAATGACAGCAGCAAGTTTAGGTTACTAGAAGTTTTCCGGTCCCTTTTTCTCCAACTTCCATCTTTGCCCTTCCCTCCTGAAGGGAGAGTTTGTCTTGGGAATTGTTTTGTACCTATCTTGAGATAAGAGCAGGGAACTGCTGGTGTGGTCTTCCTTTGTGGGAGAACAGCTTGGATTTCTTAAGGTGCCCGGCAAATGCTGCAGGGGCAGCCCCAGTTCCAAGGCTTCCACCACTTATTCTGCACGGAGGAAAGGACATTTATTTCCCCATGTTCTGGGTTTCCCTTGCCCAGATGTTAGTAACCTATCAGAGTCCTTTAGGCTTCTGAGACTCAGTTTTACCTTCTTGAGTTCTTTTTATCCTGAATCTTGTGAGCGTGTGGAGTTGGAGGCTCAGTGAGAATGAAAATGTTTTTTAGAGAAGTTGTTACCAGGTCCAAATAAAGGATCACAAGAACTAGGGCAAGATCAGGGAGGATGCACTAGCACAAATTTAAGACTGAGCTCATCAGCCTATTTATTGTCCACATTGAAAATAGTTTGGTGTGAGAAGCTGTTTTAAGTACTTTCTATACATGAACTCATCCTTCCTCACACCAGCCTAGAGATGCACATTCTGTTTTAATCCCTAGTATTTAGGAAGGCTTGTAGAGAGAAAGCCCCTCTCCTGAAGGTCACACAGCAAGTAGGTTTGTGGAGCTGAGTCATGGAACAGCATTGTGCTTTCTCCATCAGCTCCTGCCAGACTACAGCCCCTGGGTTGGGATGGACTGGTGGCCGTAGAGGGTGGTGGGAAACTGCAGGAGTGAGTGAAGGGTGCTAGAGAGGTGCTGAGTGGATGAATTGTTGGAACCTGCCTGCTGCAGCATACAGGGGGCAGGGCAGGGTGCTTAAGACTACTAAGCCCTGGGTATCAGACTTGTCTCCTCCCCTGACAAATCCTTGCTAATGCCCTTGGGGTTTGAATGCCTGTTTGCCTCCCAGCACAAGTTGTGAGGATCCTGGTGGACATGCCTTGTCAGGGCAGCACACGTGTCCATGGGATTGTTATAGGACCCTGGTTGGGGAGTGCAGCTGATAGAAGATGCAGGAGGACTGGATTTGTTATAAAAGTGAAGCGGATTGGGAGGGAGTGGAAGGTGGAAGCCAGGGCGGTTAGGATGCTGGAGGAGCTATGAATTTAACCTCCTAGAGCTCAGGTACTAGAACTGTCATCCTGTTTCCGTGAATAGCCTGAAAATCCAGTATATCTGGGGAGAATTTGGGGAGTCAGCCCTTCCATGTTAGAGAAAATCAAAGCTTTTGGGCAGAGTTCTGCTCTTCCCTCAGACCACCTGCTCCCACCCCTAGCCTTTCTCTCATCTACGCCAAGTGCAAAGGTAGGACTGAACCTTTGAGGTCGGGTAAAGGCTAATCCCTCCCCAGCTGCCTGACCAGCATCCTCTTTACTTTCTCATAGTTTCATCTTCTCCCCTTCATGTTACAAATAAACAATTCTATTTACTAAATAATAGTAGTATAACTGGTTGTATAACTGAGGGAAATACATTTAGACCTACAACTTTGGCCACACACAAATTCCAAATGGATTGAAGAGTTCGCTTTTAAAAAATTAAGCCCCAGTTTATTCCATAGATAGGAAAACTGGAAAAATAAACCTACCCTTACATACTATATCTGGAAAGAAGATAGCTTTCTAATCCATTTAAGAAGTTATGAAGGAAGAGAATATGTATACATATATATATTTGAATGCCTCCTTGCCTTCCAGCACAAGTTGTCATGAGGATCAAGGTCGGCATGCTTTATGTATGTATAGACTTCATGTCAAGAAACAAAAAGAATTGCAAAAAGCAGTCTGGTAAAATATAAAATAATTATGAGTCAGAAAAACAAAAACAGATGGCCAAGGTGCATGAACAAATAGTTCCAAAAGAGCAAGTGTGGTTGATAAACATGAAACAATGCTCGACATAGAAGTAATCAAAGAAATGTAAATAATGGGTCCTACCGGGTAGTGCTGGCAGGCTCGATTCGGCGCGCCTGTGGCGCCCTTGGCAGTGTGCCTGGTAGCGGCTGCGAATGCTGGCACTTCCCACTGGACGGCAAAGAAGGCAAACAAGGCAGACAAGTTGGTGGCCCAAGGCAGCCTGCGTAGGGTGCGGCCCCGCTCTTCTGGAGTCGGGGTGGGGGGTCCCTGCATGCGGCTGCTTCCGGGTTTGGCGCGACAGGGTGAATGGCTGGGAGGGGAAGTTATCAGCTTATGGGTGGGTCAGCTGTGCTCTGCTGGAGAAGACATTTACCATGTTTATACAAAGACAGGAAAGGGACTTGAGGATATAGGAAACAGGATGGAGTATAAAGAAGGGCGCCACTGCACCGTGGAGTTTAGAAAAGGAAGGGACTGTCTGCGTCCCTGTAAGTGCCATTCTTTCTTCATACTTTGTAAATGAAAGACTCAACCTTCATGGGAAAATTGGGTGTTTTCTAAGTATTTTAGGACCTACAGTGGTATTCATCTGTGCTCCAAAAGAGGAAGAGACAGAGACCTAGAATGAAATGTCACACAAG
Organism: Dasyprocta punctata; assembly: GCA_004363535.1. Taxonomy (NCBI): domain Eukaryota; kingdom Metazoa; phylum Chordata; class Mammalia; order Rodentia; family Dasyproctidae; genus Dasyprocta; species Dasyprocta punctata. The sequence goes on along the minus strand of RJWM01018995.1, from coordinate 36,858 downwards.
TTAGATCCAGGCTTTGTGATCTTTGTGACACTGTGGTCACTGTGTCCTGGATATTAATCTGCATGGTGGGGCCTTGCCATGGGGAGACTGACATCCTGGTGTGCATTACTGTCTGCCCCATGATGGCGCGTTCTTGGTCTCCTGCGCAAAGGGACTGGGCATGGCCATCAAGGAGCTGTTGGTGGGCAGCCCTGTGCAGCAGCACCTGCTGGCCTGGATCCTGCTGCTGAGCCTAGTGGTCTGCGTGAGTACTCAGATCAATTACCTGAACCGGGCACTGGCCACATTCTGCACATCCATCGTGACTACCACAAGTGGATATGCCTAAGGATGTCGTCACTGGAACTCTGAGTGGCTTCTTCACAATCACTGGGGGGATATTCTTGTTACATGCCATTAAAAATGTCATCTGTGGTGTAGTAAGTCTGCCTATGTCTTTTCTAAAAGATGAAAAAGCAGTGAATGGCAAGCTCTCTAAAAGGTTAATCTGTAGTTCTGTTACAACACTGATTTCGAGTATCAGAATGTGAAAAAACTCTGTCCTCGGTATTCCTAGAGACAATCTTTTTTAAGGTTTCACTAATTTGGATCAAGAAATTACTTTTCCTGTATTTAAACATTGATAGTTTACTAAAATGACCTTAGTATGTGGCCAGTTTCTGTTAATGACTTATTATTCTAGAGGTATTTTACATTTTGATTCTTTCTCCAAAATCTGAATGCACTAATGCCACTTTTTTTTTTTTTTTTTTTTTTTTTTTTTGCGGCACTAGGGATTGAACTCACAACCTCACACCTGCCAGACAGGCGTTTAAGCCACTGAGCCAAACTCCTGGTCCTAGTTTTTTGAGGCAGGGTCGCACTGTGTAGCTCAGGCCAGCCTTGCACTCACGTTGTAGCCCAAGCCGGCTTTGAACTCACAACGCTCCTCCTACCTCAGCCTCCCGAGTGCTGACTAATGCCAATTTTAAGTCTATAAAAATGCTTTAATTTTTCATTGATGCTTAGGTCTGAAATGTACATTTGTCATCCCCACTCCATTGCTCTCTGGCCATATAAAGCTCTTTGATTGTAAAGAAGAACTAAATTATCCCAATACATTTATCTTGTGATTTACCTTACCTGTTAAAAAAAAAATCAAGGAAGAAGAAATGTAAATAATGTCAGCCTATGCTTATTAGATTGGCTAAAATAAGTTTACTCAACTTGGCACGCATGTGGATACTTTATATACTCTTACATGGTCACTGACAATGTAAACTGGTACTGCCCTCTCAGAAATCAATTTGGAAATTGATAGCAGAGGCCATTAAAATATTTATTCTGCAATAGTTGGCAGGAAAATGATCTGTGCTAAATAAAAACTATAAGCAAAAGTGTTTATTATGGCATTATTTATAATGGTGGCGAAAAAGTTGGCAATAAAATAAATGTCCAATAGTAGGGACTAGGAAATTAAAATGGCATTTGTGAAATTTGTGTAATTACATAGGCAGTGCTAGGCTATGTGAATAAATATTACCAGAATATGTCAAGTTAATTCAATTCTGAATGTAAAATTATATCTATAGCAAGTGGAATGTACTTAGGGTATCACCAACTATGGTGAGTTAGAAATATCTGGGCTGATATATAAGCCAATAAATTGATCGTGTGTGTGTGTGTGTGTGTGTGTGTGTGTGTGGGGTCTTAGGCCACTAACCTAGCTTGGCCTTGGTTGCTCATCAGTAGTGTTGCAATGACAAGGGGAAACACCAAAATGACACCCAGGATTTGGAGGCAGACTTATTTACGCTGATGGACAGTGATCGGGATCATTCCCAGAATGTCAGGCCCTGATCTTGGACGGTCTAGGGGTTTTATATGATGAATAAGCAAGCGGTACAAAGGCAAGGCAGAGCTGAGGATTTAGCTCAGTGCAATAGTGCCTGCGTGGCAAGCATGAGGCTGTGAGTTTGATTCCTGGTTCCAAAAAAAAAGGCAAAGGTGAGACAGAACAGCCTCGTAGTTCTTCTGGTTAGCTAGCAGGGTGAGATCAATTACAAGGGTAGATTATTGTCAGTTTATGAAGGTAGGTACAGTGGTACAGTCGGGCATTCTGTGTGCTTGGTTACATGCTAATCTTTACAGGGGCCAAGAAAATAATTACAAAGCCATGAAGCAGTTACAGAGCTAGGCAGTTTCAAAAGACAAAGTTTTTTTAAAAAATCAATTTCTCTTGTACAGTTTTCCCTTTTCAGTATACAGATGATAATTATACTTCAGTGACTTTTAGTGAATGTTAAGGAAGGCTATGCCAATAAAGCATTTATCGTGGTACCTAAATGACAGAAGTTACCCAGTAAATGGCAGCAATTATAATTAACATGATCACATATGAGTGGGGCATGGTGATGCACACCTGTAATCCCAGCACTTGGGAGGCTGAGATAGGAGGATCATTGCAAGTTCGAGACCAGCCTGGGCTACAAAGTGAGTTCAAGGGCAGCCTGAACTGCATAGTGAGACCCTGTCTCAAAAAACAGGGCTGGGGATTTAGCTCAGTGGCTTAAGCACCTGCCTGGCAGGCTTGAGGTTGTGAGTTCAATTCCCAGTACAAAAACAAAACAAAAGCAAAAACAAAATAACATAATCACACATGGTCATTAACATTATATGGAAAAAGAGTTAAACAATATATACCAGAAATAATGATGATCATATTGGGGTTGTGGGTAAGTTTTTTTTAAGTGTTACCATTGAAAAAACACATGAAGGTTTTTACCACCTGAACCACATCCTTTAGTTGGGCCCTCAATTTGGGGCCCTTTCTAGTTTCTCAGCCTGGTTTCTATCATTTGTCCCCACACAGCCCAGATCCAGAAAATCTTGCTTGTCACAGAGGCTCTGTTCCCAGCAGGGTGTTACAAATACGACAGTTAACAGTATCATTCCTTGGATAAAACCCCACCCTGAGACATTTGATCTAAATTGGTGTTAGTCTTATTTTACCTTTGTTGGTCTTACCAATGCTGTTTAGTTTTCAAAAGAAATCAGTGTTTCCATAGTACTTAACATAAGTTTATTACATTTCATGATGAAAAACAAAATTACATTTATCTTGTTCTTTAACAAGTCAACTGCCATTGTTAAGCGGTTTTCCCATCCTTTTCCTATTGTCATGTGTTTATTTTAAGGGTAGAGAAGCTCTGGCTTATTGTAAAATACATTTTACAGTGTAATTGACCTGGATGTGAACTGAAGAGGAAGCATTATCTCTGTTATTTCAAATACCTCGGAGGTCAATTTAGAGGATATGAGGATTTCACTAAGTTCATAAATCGTATCTTAAAGCTCATCTAAATAAAAATAAATGACTGCAAGACTTTCAGGAGAGGCAAAATCAATTAGTTTTATAATATGTAGGACATTTCACCCTTTACCCAATCCTTCCCTGTTAAATTTTTGAGATATACTTTTCGAGGGTTTTAAAAAATTATTATTAGTGTGCATTGTTCTTTATACCATATTTTAGTGTATCTACCTAAAAATAGTGTAACTGGGCATAGTGGCACACACCTATAATCCTGGTTACTCAGGAGACTGAGGCAGGAGAGTTCAAAGTTCAAGGCCAGCCTGAGCAACTTAGCAAGAGCCAGTCTCAAAATAAAACTAAACAGGACTGGAATAAGGCTCAGGGCAAAGGCCCTAGTTTCAATCCCCAATAACACAAAAAATATATAGTAGTTTAAGATAAATGTTCTGCATAGCTGCCAACTATTAAAGTCTAACTGTTGAATTATTAGATGTTTCCCTGGATTGTAAAGTGGCAACCTATTCTGTGGCAACTATGAACCTTTCAGAATTAAAGGAAAGGTCAGCATTCTAGGATAAGCCTCTTGTGACATAGATGTCATAGTTTTCTAAGAGTGGGAGAAGCAGACTAAAGACCTCAGCTCTCAGTCTTTGCTCAGCAGTGGAAGAAGGCAGAATGAGTTTCTTAGGCAAGAGGTTGTTGACTTGGCTTATTTCAGTAAGAGTTACTGATTGTATTGACCAGTTTTCCTGCCATTTCTAACAAAATACCTTACAAGGAGGAAAGTTTTTGATTCCTAGTTCTGAAAGTCCCAGACCAGGATCAAGTAGCCCCACTGCTTTGGACCATTGCCTGGGATGGCACATCATGGTAGACACCTGTGGAGCAAACCACTTACATCATGAGACAAGCAGGAAAAGAAAGGAAAGATGGCTCAGGTGTCACATTCTCCTCTGAGGCCAGGCCTCCCATGTCCTCCTAATAGGCCCCACCTTGTGAAGGTTCCACTACCTCCCAGCAGTGCCACCCTGAAGACCAAGCCTTTATCACATGGACATTTGGAGGACATTAATCATCCAAACTGTACCGTTAAAAAGGCAGGGGGGAGGTAATGTTCTTGAAGCAATTGCATACAGTAAGCAACTGTGCTTATTCCCTATAGCTTTAAATTATTTAGCCTTATTCTAGGTCAAAGGCAAATATAGAGTCCACCAAAAACAAATGTGTATGCACACTTCAGCAGTTTACCAGGAAGCTGATGGCCACCACTTTGAGCACCTCTTGTCACTGTAGAGGACAAAGACAACTTTGCTTTATGATGTCTCAATAAATTTAGTATTAAAGTGTTTATACAAGTGGCTATACCTCAGTGGTAGAGCACTTGCCTAGCAGGCACAAGGCCCTGAGTTCAATCCACAGTACCACCAAAAAAGAAAAAAAAATTGTGATTTTAAAAAAATATATATTTATACAAGCTTTTCTTTTCCTGATGTATACATTTTTTTGTTGTTTTGGCAGACTGTACATACATGTTTTCTCTTTTCAGACATCTCAACAGAAACTCATTGTGCTGATTCTGTTATAAAAACTAGTTAGTAGGTTCTCTAAACCTCCTCTGTTTCCTAGGTGAAAAACTAGATTCCAGAGAATCTCTGTTTGGGCTTTATTTAATATGGATTCAAAGTTGCCTTAACTTCCCAAATTTAATATATTTCCCCTCCATTGAGCACTCTGTATCGCTCTTATTTTGAAAACTTGAAGATAAGAAAAAATAAAATCTGTATGAAAAATGGATTTGATCTGAGGCTGGTTTCAGGAATGTTTTTTAAAAATCAATTCATTTAATCAGACTTTGAATTTCAGTCATTTGTAAAGTGAAAAATTCATTACAGGAATTAAAACTACTTTTTTTTTGGTATCGGGAGTCAAACTCAAAAGCTACTTCTTTTAATTTAAATGTTGGTGGACCCAGCACATGGCCTTGTACCCACATCTTTGTCCATAACTATTGCTAATAGCTGACGTGCCATACTTCCTCTTCTGCATGTATAATAGCCAAATTCTGTATTCATTATATATTGTTATTATTTATTATGTAAAGAGAATACAATCAAGATCATTAGAAAAATAAATTCCAGTTAATGTTCATTCTCTTAGCAGTTCTTTGCTGGATCAAATCTATTCAGCAAATGAGGTAGTTATTCTTAAATTAGAAAAAAAATAGGGAGCCATTTCTTTATTGTGACTACTTATTTTCTTTCATAGTCCAGGATGCACCTCCACTCAGCAAAGCTGGACAGGATGTGGTTTTGCATCTGCCCACAGATGAAGTGCTTTTGGATGGCCGTGAAAGCTCAGATGACCATGCCATCGTCCAGTACGAGTGGACATTGCTACAAGGTGACCCATCTGTGAATATGAAGGTAATGCAGGTCACCCTTGCTAATGAAGACTGATGCTTCCAGGAAGTGGTCTTTGTAATGTCCTTCCCTTTGTATTCCTAAAATGCCTGTGAGCTAGTTGAAGAGGCATAAAACAGAGAAAGTATAAAATTGTCCGAAAAATGGAACAATGTGTTTTCTATGGAGTTATCTGTGACTTTGATAGTTTGTTTTGAAGCTTGCCTCATTTTTGCTGCTTCTTCTTGACCAAAAAAAAAAAAAAATTAGAAACACTTTTATTTCAGTGACTCAGATTGCTTCAAAGCCTTGTTTCTTATTTTACCTAGTTCCAGATTCAGGTAGAAAATTTTGAAAACTGCAAAGGATAATAAATCACACAATGAAATGATCCAGAAAGTAAATGGCGAGGCCTGCTTGCCACCATTGTGCTAAGAAGCGAGGGAAAGGGTGGCACGGGTTCCCACTCAGGTGTTCCCTGACAGGCCCATCTGGGTGCAGCTGGACTTTCTGCCTGTGGGAGTGAGTCTTTTGTGCTGGGGCTACCTACACATAGTGGGTATTGAGTTGTGAGGCAAGTAAGGACTCTTTGTAGGCAGGAGCATTTCCTAATTTAGGCACATTCATCCAAACCACTCTGACCCACGCATGGTAACACATGCCTGTGATCCCAGCACCCAGGAGGATCGCCATGAGTTCGAGGCCACCCTCAGCTACATAGGGAGCTCAAGGCCAGCCTGGACTACATAACGAGATCCAGTCTTAAAAAATAAGAGCCCCTTCTGCAGCAGGTCTTCCATGAGCTGTCTGCACTCTGCCTGACTTTTCTGTGAACAACAGCTCACTGTTATACTTCATGTCTTATGACACTGTTAATCAGCTCTAATTATTAGGCAAACAGATCATACTTCCTCACTACTTCTGTGCATCAGTGCTAGGTCCTCTCTTTAGAAAAACACTGAACTGAAAACATCTTTTTATTCTGCACAAAAGACCTTGAATTGATTTTTGGAACATACATCATCCAGCCTGGTCTGGATATTTTAGATTAGTTCACACTCTTAAAATCAAATCCTATATTTATCCTGTGGTTCTTCCTGATGCAGTGTTACCTCTTAGGATCCAGATGTTGTCCCTACTTCTGTTATTGAAACTTAATTTGCAGGAACTATTTTAGTGGCTGCATCACACAAAAGACTGATGCTGAGTCTGCTTGGCAGGATTACCTACAACCTGCTTTATTTTTTCTATGACTGCTGTCATGGAAATAGTCTCCCTTCTCCTGGGTACATGCACTTGATTAAACCTGCTTTTTACCCCCTTTATGTCTCAACTTTTTGGGGTTTTTTTTATCTGCAACAGAAATAATTTTGAACTTTTATCTTTCATATTTATTACCCTATCATGTATCACATTTATTACCCTTGTATGCATTACATCAGCTGCAAGAGTGATTAATAGATCTTAATTGAAATTTTAAAGTTTGAGGTTGGTTCAGAAGGATGGGCAAGCTAGTGATCACACCTCTAGAGAGCTCCCTTGGGATGGACACTGTCACTTGGTGCTTCTCAGATATATTTGTTCATGCAGGTGCGAATGAGCCTCCATCATCCTGCAGCTTTTTCTACTTGTTACTAAAAGCTTTATTCTGTGAACAAGGAATGTATAAATGAGTGTTGAGTAAAAGTAATATTAATGGTTCCATATTTAATTTTTTGGAGAAATTCATAAAGGGATGACAAAATTAGATATTTTTCATAGCCTTTTAGGACAAACTGCTGTGCCATCAAGAGGGAAACTGAACTGATTTCCTAGCCAGGTATACAGCAGTAATGGCTGATAGATGTGAAGGTGTGCAGCTGTTGTGAAGTGACAAAGCCAGCACTATGGGAGCCATCCGCTACCAAACTGTGACTTTCTTAAAATGGTTTACATTCATGAATGACCTCAAATGTCAGCACTTATCCTCATATGACATCATCATAATCGTGGTATTGTTGCTAAGCTTCAGTCAGTTCTAGACCATTTAAAACCATTGCTGATTTCGTATTGTTTTGAAGTTCTGTGTCACTTACACAGGTTTGTTTTGATTGACTTTATTCTGTTTTGTTTTGCTTGGTTTTATTCTCTTTAAAACAACATTTTTAAAAATTTTTAAAAATAAATAAAACCTATGTGTAATCCTGAGAGCAACCTCACATGTAAGTGCAGCCGCATTTTTTGTATTAAGATTGTCAAGAAAAATTGTGAGAGACTTTGAGATGGGCAGAAAATTACAGAGTGTATACCTATCTTCCATCCTTCATTTCCTTCCTTCCTTTATTCCTTCCTTCTTCTTTTGCAGTACTAGTAATTGAATCCAGGCCCCTACAACTGCTGGGCAAGCACTGCATCACTGAATTCCATCCTCAGCCCTTTTTAAATTTTACTTTGAGGCAGGATATCTCTGAGTTGCCCTCTGTAGGTTGCCCAGGCTGGATAACTTATGATACTCCTGCTTCAGCCTCCTGAGAAGCCAGGATTACAGGTGCTCACCATCTCACCCAGCTCTGTGTACCTTTCAGTGGAATGCTAGGGGTTTATTAATAGGTCCTTTGGGGTTAGCATTTACACATTGCAGAAAATTGATAGTAATATAAATGATTATCTACTGTAAAAATGCAAATGCATTTTTATATATTGATGTGATAGATTTTCAACCCTGGAGAAAAGATGATTTTAGACATGACATTTTAGTATCTGTAAATATTAATCAATCTATTAATACATTTTCATTACTTATTAACAAACTCATTTGTATCTACTAGCAATTTCATGTCAGCTTTCACAACTCCTATATGTGTCTATTCTCTGGGTTCTCTTTTGAGTCAGTTAAATATCTTATTGCTTCCCTCTTAAAGTAACTGATTAAATAAAATCTTTCACACCTGTTCATGTTAGAGTGTGCAAAAGCCATGCTTTTACTATTTTGAGAATTTCTCTTTAACAGTAACTTGCAACCACAAAGGACATCACTCTGATACCATTAGCTTGAGCAGCCCTGATTTCACACCTAAAATTTCTGGCAAGAAAATTGGGACTGTCAAGTCAAAGTGCTTTTCTTGCTGAAAATGGTAACCAGCTGATTCCTTCAAGCTGCAAAATGGGCTGACTTTGGAGGTTGGTGCGAGCAGAGAAAGGGCAGTTTCAGCCTCCCATAGCAAAGCACTTACATTAAAACTTGATGTTGGACCATCTGATTCTTCCATCCCCTGACTGTTCCCACCATGATCAGGCTTTCCTGAGTGTCTTCCCTGCACTCTTCTCAAGGGCTCCCTGTCTCCCATCCCATTTGCCCTGGTCTACACAGGCTCTTCACTCCTTGGTTCGCCACGCTTTGGCACCTCCCTGTGTCTTGAGATACTTTTACATCATGTTTAGGACCCACCTTTTCACACCCAAGTGACCCAATCCTTGGGTCCTGTAAAAACAACAACAAATCAATGAAATTCTCACCTAAAAAGAATACACTGCCAACTTCATCATGATAAAGTTAATACCTAGCTTTTTTGTTTAGTGTTTAGTATGTGTCCAGTACTGAAATGAACACTTTGTGTGGACTAAGCATACAGAAAGGCTCGTGTTCCTAGCTTGTCTTCTTCATTTATGAAGAAAGAATAGAAGTGAGAGATTAGGAGGCTAAGGCAGAAAGATTGCAAGTTCAAGGCCAGCCTGGGCAACTTAGTGAAACCCTGTATAAAAATAACAGAAGGTTGGGATGGGGATGTTGCTCAGTGCAAAGGCCCTGAGTTCAGTCCTTTGTACTGTAAAAGAGAAAGTTGGGTAAGGCAGATTGGTCGGAACCAAGAGGGTGTTACATAGATTTTAAATGTTATACATTAATTTAACAGACCATTGATCTGTAATACTTTTGTTTTTTTTTTTTTGGCACTGGGGATCAAACTCACAACCTCGTGCCTGCCAGGCAGGCGCTTAAGCCACTGAGCCAAACACGCAGCCCTAGTTTTTTGAGACAGGGTCACACTATGTAGCTCAAGCCAGCCTTGTGCTCATGTTGTAGCCCAAGCCAACCTCAAACTCACAACGCTCCCCCTACCTCAGCCTCCCAAGTGCTGGGATTAAAGGTGTGCGCCACCATGCCCGGCTCTGTATTACATTCTTAAATGCAAGAAGGCACATATTTTTTCAGGCAACTCATTAGATGACACTGAATTTCATGATTATTAAATATAGTACATTTAAATTTAAAATCAGAATGTAAAATATGACATTTAGAACATGATACAGAGTATTTCATTTAGGAACATGAGAGCAATGTTTAAGAATATTTGGAATTCACAAATCAGTAGGTTGGTTAACATCCACCAAATGTTTAAAATGTTTTCCTTACACAACTATCATAGTCCACTTGGGCTGTTATAGCAAAATGCCATAACTGAGTGGCTTTTAAACAAATATATTTCTCACAGTTGTGGGTGCTTGAGATCCAAAATCTAGGTTCTGTCAGATTTAGCTTTTGTACGCTAATCTGAATAGATCTAAACGCGAGTGAATTCTGGGCACTGAATGTGTCTGGTAGGATTTGCATCTGGATCCTTGTTTCCCATACTGGAGAAGAGGGGCCTGGCAAGGTCGAAGGGTACATAACCCAGAGGGAGAGGTTGGCCCCTTCACAGGGATACTCTGGCCTTCTAGCCCCAGGGCTGGGCAAGAGGCTCCCCAGCAAACCCCACTTTTGCAGAGTATCTCACACAGACACACTGAGCTTTTGCCACCTAAGCACAGTGCTATGCTCACTTTCAGAGAGCGCAGGCTCGGGGTGATGTCCCTGTCCCTGTGTGTGTCTGGCCTGCTCCAGTCTCGTGGCTTTCTTGGCCTCTTTAACACTCTGAAGGCCACCTCAGCCTGGCCAGGACTCAACATCCTTCTGCCACACCCACCCTCCCGTTGTCCACCCACAATCAGGCCTAGTCTGCCTTCTCAGCTCCCTGCCTTGGACACAAGCTCCCCAAAGGCTGGCCTTTCACGATCTCAGGGTTTGTTGTCTGCATTCAGGCAAATCAACTAGGGCAGAGCTCATCAGTGCTCTTTCTTGCTTGCTAGCTTTCTCTCTCCTTTATCTCTCTCTTCCTTTTACTGAAGGCTGCAAGTCCTCTTGTGGACACATTCCAGTATGTTCATAATTTGCTACCCTGTTCCCCTGTGTTCCTAAATCCCAACAGATAACAAATGGAGATGTAGCCTCCTGCCCTGCTACCTCCTAGCAAGGCCAGCATGATTTCGAGCCAGAGTCAGGGAGCCAGGACCCACCATCACCCATCCCCTACCTCCCCCTAGGCAACTCCTGGCCCTTGCACCATTGTGGCTGTGCCACAGCTCAGCCCAGCATTGATGCCCCTGTGGCCATGGGGAGAGATGGTGGAAGGGAAAGAGTTCCAAAAGAAAGGGGTCACTGGGCCACATCCCACTGGGGCTCAGGTTTCCTGACCACTGCAGTGACCCCGACAGGAGAGAAGGTGGGCTCAGACCAGGGTGGTAAGAATGCATGTGGGGAGAAAGGGTCAAATTCTGGGTATGTTTCTAAGGTAGAACCACTGGAACTTTCTCATATATTGGAGCGAGCTGTGAAAGGGCAGGGGGTGGGGGGCAACCACAACTCCAAGGTCCCAGACCAGTTTTTATCTCATCTCTGTCTTACTCATCTGACATGCTCATCTTCTCTGATTGTTCTCAGGCTTGTTGCCACTTTAAAGTTCATGTGTTCTTGTTCCTAGGATCCACTGCCCACTCCAGGATCTCGCAGAGTTGTCTCATTGCTGTTAGTGTTCTCTCCCCGCTCCCCCCATCCCTTGTCTCTTCCTCCCTCTCCCTCCTTGCCTCTTTCCTTCCTCTTCCTTCCGTCTCTCTCCCCTCTCCATTCTCCTCTTCACTGTCTCTCCTCCTCCCTCATACACTGCATTTTATTGCTCACTTGTTTGATATTCTCTCAGTGGCTGTGCCTTAAGGAAATCCAGCAGCACAGCACTGAAGCTGGTTACATCTCGTATAAGAGGAAGCATGGCATATTCAGCCAAGTTGGGTTTATTTTGCTTAGCATGATGGTCTCAAGTTCCATCCATTTTCCTGCAAATGACATGATTTCATTCTTTATGTCTGAGTAGTACTCCATTGTGTATACTTACTGCATTTTCTTTGTACATTGATCTGTTGATGGCATCTAGGCTGTTACCAGAGTTTAGCTATTATGAATTGTACATGGGTGTGCGTGTATGATTACAGATGATTACAGTATAATATTTTTAGTATAGTATTTTTAATTTAAAGGAAGAAGTTATCTTTCTCTCTCTCTCTCTCTTTTTTTTTTTTTTTTTTTTTGTGCTAGGGATTGAACCCAGGGCCTGGAGTGTGCTAGGCAAGTGCTGTTAAGACTGAGCCACATCCCCAGGCCCAAAGACAACTATTGTTAATCTTGACAACTCTGTGGCTTTTACCAGGTTCATTTGTGTGCTTTTCCAGCACAGTTTCAGGGGAATGTGGGGCAAGTTGCCTCACTGGTGGGCAAAGACTACGTGGGAAAGTGGCCCTCCCAAGAGCCACATCAGGATGGGAAGGAAACTAGACTGTGTCCAGGGAGAACTCTGGAGTTTGGGGAAATTTTTAGTTACTTTTGTTTTATATTATTTGTTTTGGGGGATGAGAGAAACTTGAGCATAGTAATAGAGCCATTTGAAAGACAAATTGATTGATGGGTCAGGGTTCTAAAAGTCACAGAAGGAAAGTCAAGGACTGGGAGAGATTGACCCAGGGCACAGGAGGGACAGTTCATCCCTTACAGGGGTCAGGAAGGAGGTGGCCATGGGTTCAGGGCTGTGCTAAGGAAGAGGTGAGTGATGCGATCATAACCATGGTCCTGGTTTTGTTACTGAAATAGACAAGGCCACTTGCAGAGAGAGATGGGACTTGATACTGAGTATGGAGCATGAGTAGGTTTGGAACAGTGGCTGCTAAGGCCAAGTGAAGGGATTGTCAGTCTAGGATGCTGCCAGCCTGGACAATATCAGAACTGCTGTGTTTGAGATGGGACCAAATAGTGCAGGATGGAGTACTCAGCAGCCCTGGACCTGGATCAGAGGCAGGTGGTGGCCCTGCTCCAACGACACTGATTTGCAGTCCTGTGGACTGCTGGACTCCGTGCTCGAATCTCCTCCCTAAACATGAGCTATCCCATTTGTGTGTCAGGTGCCTCAACCAGGAACCCTGAAGCTGTCCCACCTGCAGGAAGGAACTTACACCTTGCAGCTGACTGTGACAGACACCGCGGGTCAGAGCAGCTCAGACAATGTGTCAGTGACAGTGCATCCCAGATCCTACCCTCCAGGAGGTGAGAAAAAAATCCTTCCCTCACATTCACCACAGCCTGCTGTTTTTGGAAGGCAGTGGTGGCTGTTTGATGTCCTCGCTATGCATTTCACAGCTCTTCCTTTTTAAAATTTGTTTTAATTTCCTTTATTTAGGTGATTGAATGAGAGAGAGGTTTTATTTTGTTTTGTTTTGTTTTACTAAAAATATAATAATGAAAACAGGCTCCATTATATTTTAGAATATTTTGACCTCACAGACTGAAGTGGAGGGAACACTCTCAGGAGATGAGAATAAACCATGTGATCTACTGGGCCCTGTAAATCACCTTTTCTCATTCATCTTCACAAAAGGCAACTTTTGACTGTTCCAGGAGAGGGTTTTGTTTAAAGATGGAGGACTTTTTGATGTGCACATTCAATGAGTACAGCTGCAGAGTACAGTTTAAAACAACCCAACTCCTAGAAGAAGAAGAGAACGGTAGCTACTGGAAGCTGAAGCAATGTGGGAGACCATGGTCACTGTTTCCCTTAGAGAAGAAATAAGTTCATTGACCTATTGCATAGCGTGATGACTGTAGTCACTAATAATATATTGTTCATTGCAAAATTATGAAGAGTAGGTTTTAAATGTTCTTCCCATAAAAAAAATGGAAAGTACTTGAGGTGATGGATAAGTTGGTTGACTTGATTCATTCATTCCACAGTCTATACATATATCAAGACATTGCTTTGCACCCCATAAATGTACACTATTACTTGTCAATCAAAAATAAAATATAGAATAAAAAATAAAAATTATGCCACAGGGTAGAGGTAGTTCTTAGGTACAGTGAATTGTTGCTATAAGCTGGACGTGGTGGCACATACCTTTAATCCCAGCACTCGGGAGGCCGAGGTAGGAGGAGCGTTGTGAGTTCGAGGCAGGCTTGGGCTACAACGCAAGCACAAGGCCCGTCTGAGCTACATAGTGTGACCCTGCCTCAAAAAACTAGGGCTGGGAGTTTGGCTCAGTGGCTTAAGCACCTGTAGTACAGTTAAGACAAGTTAAATTATGTGAAATACATGGGTCAGTTGGAAAACACTACTTAAAAATTTTTAAACACTTTACACAGATGCATACATTAATATAATTTTAAATATATAAAATAGAATTTATTAAGCTCTGTTGCAAAATATAAAACTCATTTATTTAATTCATCTGTATTGCTTTCCCAAACATATGCCTTTCTAAGATTAGCTCAAGTTTAAAAATACCCATTATATGGAATTTGGCAGTGCTAAGGATGCAGTGGTACTGCAGGGGAAAGCTTGCATGATTGACTTCTGAACTGCTGACATATTGTACCTATGAGTGTCCTGTAATTTGGTCAGTGGATATTTTCTCATGGTCTGCAGTGCATGGGAACTGTGCTAAGCACTGGGGACAGAGCAATAAACTCAGTAGATACATTATTATCCTCTTGAAGGGTCTAGTGTCAAAAGCTCTGCTGTTACTAACCATAGCTCTAGCAAACTTGTGGCAAGTCTCTGACTTTGTTTTTTTTCCCCTAACATTCTTAAATACTCAGGCTATAGGTTGTGATTGGCAATTTGAAGAATAAGAATACAAGAATTGGAATATGACTGATACACTTGTATACTTCTAAGAACTGGAATATGACTTTGGATTTAGTATTCCACCAAAAACAGGCATGCATATTGGAAATAAAGATTCATAAAGAGAGATTTTAGAATCCTAAGAACTTGGCAACCTTGATGATTTGCATAAGCAGCATTAAAATTTTGGTTGGCTGACCACTCTCTGACCAGCCAGGTTTAAGCTTCCTGTAATGAAGGAAGAGGTAACTACACATGGATAAGCCAACACCAAACACCTACCACCTGGCACCATGAGGTAATTACTAACCCATGAGGTGCCAGGGATGGTGAGTTCATCTCCCCTATCTGGATGTGAGCAGTCCTAGTGATTGACTGCAGCTGCACATGAGGACCAGTCATCTAGGGGGAACATTATCAGGTATCTTGGTGGCCAGGTATGAACCACAACCACTGGGAACAGAGTACTAGGGATGCTCAGAGCTCACCTTAGAGGTTGGGATGAGGGGCTCACCTTGGGCAAAAGATGCAGAGAGCCTACCATCCACACGGAAATTAGAAGACAGTTGCTTTTCTGGAGCCGTGGTGGCTATGAGGGAGGAAGAGCCTGTGTAAATGTGAACAGATGGCTGACCCCTGAGCAGCAAATGATTTGCTGGTGTATAGACTCGGGCCACTTTTCCAGGTAAACTGCCAGTTGTAAATTTCTGGCCCATCTCCCAAGATGATAATAAAATGCATTTAAAGTGGCAGAGAATGATGTGAATCACTTACTGAATGGCTACTCAGGTATCAGCCTTGCAGATATGTTTATACAGGAAATGAAAAAGAATCAGTGCGGTTTTACTACAGTGATTACTAGAAATCAAGTGGTTATATTGAAGAATATGCTATGAGTTAAAGTTGATGAAACACCATATATAAATAGTGAAAAACAGCAACAGAAATAAAAAGGGGTTTCTACCTCTTCTATTACATATATGGATTTCATAATTACTAACCCAGCTGTTACGGTAAAACCAAGAGTGGCCTCCACCAGCATAAACGGACAAGGGGGTACCCCTTATTATATGATAGTAACCTGGTTCAATTCTTGTAATAGCAACACTTTAATACTTTCTATGTGTTTGAAAAAAAAATCTACTCAAATAGCAAGGCAGAAAGCACTTCCAATATAATCTAAACTCATGATCTTCAAATAGGATCCGCCAGTGATTTTCAAGTTTTTTTTTTTTTTTTGGTACCGGGACTCAAACTCAGGACCTCATGCTTGCCAGGCTATATCCCTGGCCCTCAAGGTATTTTTAGGGCAGCAAAGAAGATGGTGAAACCTATATTAATTCTGAATCTTCTTAAAATTTTCAGCATATTTGATAAAATATACAGCATATTATTTATAAATAAATTTGAGGTGCATGTTCAGTAATGTACTGTTGATCATGATGCATGGTCAAAAAAGTTTGGAAGCCAGGCATGGTGGTACATGCCTATAAACCCAACTCTTGAGAGGCTAAGGCAGAAGGATTGCCATGAGTTCACATAAATGAGTTCAAGGCCAGCCTGGACTACATAGAGAGACCCTGTCCTAAAAAAAAAAAGAAGAAGAAGAAGAAACCAAAAAACAAATAAAAAATGTTTGGAGACCCCTGATCCAGAAATAGGTCCATGATAAATATGGTTTTATTTCTAAAACTACCCAGAAATAAATAAAACCTTCAGATATTTAGGACTTTCACATCATGGCTTTAAGAAACATGAAAAATATTCTAGCCTCATGATGAGTTGACATTTAAGACATACCTTTTTCATATAAAAAAATTTGGTGGGGTTACCAGGAATCAAACTCATTCATATAAAATTATACCTAAAGCCAGAGAGAAGAACACTGGGCTCCCATTCTATTCCAAGAACAGAGACGTCTGGGCTGTGTCCCGACCTACCCCTGTCCCTTTCCTCTGACTCCTCCCAGTGACCTGAATTTCAGCCCTAGATGCAGGCCTTTTGCTTCCCCTTCTTCTTCAGGAGCTTCTAACGTTTCTTTTCTGTATCCTCTTTTTCCTCCTGGATCAAGATATCTTCAAATTTCTTGACACCCAGGTAAACTCCTTTTCTACTAGTTTAACTGGGTCTCAATAGAATGTGTCCAAGATTTCACTTGGTGGTGCAGAACGTGCTCAGCCGCCAGCCTTGCTAGAATAGCATAGTTTGCTCCTCATATTTCCTGAGAGATTTGTGTAATCCACACTTTCCCTGTAAAACAGGGACTCTTTGTGACCTAATTCTAGATGATACCTTCCATCTGTATTATCAGTGCTAGTCACCTGATCTTGTGCAGCTATATCTATAAAGTTGGCTTAACCAAGGGTGAGGAAAATTCAGTGAGGAGGTCAAGAAGAGGCCTGTAATCTTTCCAGAACCTGTGACTCAAGTTTTTCTCATTCTCCAGCCACTCTGCCCAGATGTATTCTCGTACCCCTGTATCTGTCCATTTGGGCAGAATAGAAGTCTTAACTTTTCCTGTACCCCTGTGCCTTGACACTTGTCTACAAACAGGATGCATGAATATTTGCTCACGCTACCACTTCTTCTGTGACAACGGCTGCTGTGTTGACATCACCCTGACATGTGACGGAGTGCGGCACTGTCCTGATGGGTCTGATGAAGATTTCTGTCAAAATCGTGAGTCTGCCTTTTACCCTGTCAGGCAGGGGGCTGGCAGGGTTGGAGGAGGGATGTCTGTGTTCTCAGAATAACATGGGGACCCAGTGTTCTTTCTCTGCCTGGCTTTAAGTATAACTTCTTGTGCAAAAGCTGTGCCTTAAATAGGAATTCATCATGAGTCTCTCGTCTGAGTTGCAAATGTCGAATTTTTGCTATTGCATATTTTTTCTATTTTCCAAAGATTTCTTTCCATCCTAAAAATGCTGCAATAACATGATTTAAAAAAACTGTAATGAATTGACATTTTGTTTTGATAGTCTTTAAAGAACATTTATGACACACTAGGGTGTAGCCAAGTCAGAGGTTGTGTACATAGAAGTGCCCCGCAAGAAAGAAGAGATGCAGAAAGTCAAAGGAAGTACTTGTTTGAGGAAAGACAGCCAATCTCAAAATATAAGGTTTAGATTTTGTCTCGGTTTATTTCTTCAAGTACATTATTTGGAAAGCCAGTTACTGAAAGACAAGAGAACCCATGGCACACTTGAAAATTGGAGAGAATAATTTTTATGAGGTTGTTTTTTCTTTAATTTTTATTTTAAAGAGGATAAAACCAAGGAAAATAAAACAGAATAAAACCAGTCGAAACAAACCAGTGTAAGTGACACAGGACTTCAAAACAAAACAAAATCGACTATAGTTACCATATTGCCTCTTGCTGCCCTCAAAATAGCTGCCGATACCCTCAGACATAGTGAAAATCAAATGGAATAGAACAGAATAGAACCAACAAAAGCAAAACAATGAATGTAATAAAGGACTTCAAAACAAGACTTTATGAGGTTCTGAAATGTCTTGGTTGGGTCAATTATTTGTCCCAAGTATCAGTGATTTTTTTTTTATTTTAAAGAGAAAAAATAAAAATAACAATAAAATAGTTTGAAAATAAGCTACTAGGAGAGTAACAATAATTAATACATTGTTATCTTCATAGTAGTTACTCAGAGTGTAAGATATAGGCATGAAATATTGTTCAAACAATATTAGCACAAACCTTTCTTTTCAATGAACTAAGAGAAACTAACTGTATAATTATCATAACTATCTTGTGTGTGTATATATATATAGAGAGATACTCTTTTCCCTTCCTTTCTGTCCCCTTTCCCCCATCACAGTTATCCATGATTTTAAATCAACTGCAAATATATAATTTTAGTTGAAATTCAGAAAAGAAACCACACAACTAACTGAACTCTTCCGTGCTTCAGTGGGCCTTGACCGAAAGCTGGTGACTCACACAGTGGCCAGTCCTGCCCAGCCTGGCACCACAGGATTAATCACAGACACTGGGGAGGACTTGAAGTTGGAGAAGTCCCAGAAAATCACACCCCCCAACCCGCCAGCTACCTTACCAAGCACAGAGAAGAGGAATCACTCCGCCCTGGGGAGACCAGAAAGTCACATCAGTCCTGTGATGCCAGGTAAGGGGTTCTGGCAGGTTCTCCATGAAAAGCCTCATTATTAGTAAACATGACTCAAAATTTAAGTTGATTAATTAACAGAGAATTGGTTCTAGGACCCCTGAAATACCAAAATCTGTGGATATTCAAATCCCACACATAAAGCAGCATAATATTTGCATATAATCTATATACGTCCTTCTGTGTACTTTAAATTATCTCTAGATTATTTATAATGCTATATAAATATAATGCAGTCTAAATACTATGTAATGAGTT
Source organism: Dasyprocta punctata (assembly GCA_004363535.1). Lineage (NCBI taxonomy): Eukaryota > Metazoa > Chordata > Mammalia > Rodentia > Dasyproctidae > Dasyprocta > Dasyprocta punctata. The sequence goes on along the minus strand of RJWM01018995.1, from coordinate 17,810 downwards.
GTTGTACTACCACTTTTAGGGATTCATGATACAGAAAAATGTCCGTACATTTTCAGTACAGACCCTTTTTTTGAGTGTGTGCTGAGGGTTGAATTCTAGGCCTCCCTTCTCTATCACTGAATTACATTCCTAGCCCAAAACACAATTTTTTATCTGAGTATTTTCAGTACAAGATTGGATGAAGAACCCTTAAACATGGAGAGCTGGCTGCTACGTTCCTTTATAGATAAATTAGAGTTAGAAAGTTTCATTACTTAGTTTAAGGAAATAAATGCCCTAAGTGTTAAACTTCAGATTATTTGGAGATAAAGCAGCGTAACCTCTGCGTATTTGTGTCAGTCCTCTTCACCCTGAGGAAGTGAGCATAAAGAAATTGCATCATAACCAGGCATGGTGGCACACGCCTTTATTCCCAGCACTTGGGAGGTTGAGGTAGGTGGAGCATTGTGAGTTCGAGGCCGGCTTGGGCTGCACTGTGAGCAAGGCTGGCCAGAACTACATAGTGTGACCCTGCCTTGAAAAAACTAGGCCCAGGAGTTTGGCTCAGTGGCTTAAGCACCTGCTTGGCAGGCATCAGGTTATGAGTTCAATCCCTGGTACCAACCAAGAAAAAAAAAAAAAAAAAAGAAATTACATCATTGTGAAATAGTTTCATGTACTAATAATTCAGTGCTAAGCTTTCAGTTTAAATCTATAATTTTGATTTTTTGTGTTTTGTTTTTAATGAGGTTAATAAAATTTTAAAATCACAGTACTAAAATATTACAGGACTGCATCATTTTAAATTTCTTTTATACACATTTTACTAGCATGATTATGTGACCTTGGAGACCAAAATACAGATTATCACATTTCCATATGATCTGCTAGTGTCATTTCAGTACCAAAACTCTGCATATGTTTTATTTAAATAATGTCAGTATGCCAATAATTTTTTTATTTAAAAACATTTGTTGATTGATACCAGTGTGGTGTTAAAGCAGGAGGATTGCCACAAGTTCAAGGCCAGCCTGAGCCACCTAGTGAGACCCTGTCTGAAAAAAACAGTTGACCTTACAAGATAAGTTTTTTTTTTAATTTTTTTATTTATTATTTTAAACTGAAGAAAGATAAGAAATTAAAGTAAAACAGAATTTCACAACAGGCCAATAGGAGGGTAACAATGATCAACATGTTGCGTATTGTTATATTCACAGCAGTTGTTTAGGGTATAAGATATAGACCTGAAACATTGTCCAGAAAATTATTAGCACAAAACTTTCCCCTCAGTGAATCAACAGAAACCAGCTATATGACTATCTTTTTTTTTGTTATGACTGCTCTATTATTTTCAAAAAAACATTTCATATTAAAAATGAAATCTGAAAATGACTCTGTGAAAACTACTTTTCACTCAAAATTCTTTTTCTTTAACCATCTTAACTAATTTTTTATATACATAGATAGATTTTCTTTCAGTTCGCCACACAAGTGCAACAATGTGATGGTTACATATATGTGACTTATTTAGTTCACTGAGAAGTATGTTTTCAAGGCACATCCATTTAAGTGTGAAAATGTCTAGCTTATCGTTCTTTTAACTGGGTAGTATTCCATTATATAGAAATGTCACATCTTTTTTGTCCATTCTTCAGTTGAGGGGCATTTAGATTGTTTCCAAAATCTCGCTATTGTGAACTGTGCAGCTATCGTACAAGATATGGAAGATGTAAAAAAGTGAAAACGACTTAAAATACCACACTTCATTGAAAACTACTTTAAATACTTTAATATATTTCCTTACAAACGTTTTCTTATACTTCATACATTGTAAATGCCTTTATACAACTATGTCTGCAAAGGGGTGAATTCCATTAGGGGTTTTCTTTTTTGTTGGGAAAGCACACTTCTGTTCATGGCTTGCTAGTACTGTCACCTACTGGACAGGTCAGTCACTGCATACAAGTCTCAGGAGTCTCAATTTTCTCAGTACAGATTTGTAGGGAGAAAGACAGCTCCCACTTAAAGAAACAGTTGGGGATACCAGGTGTCTTTACCAGAATTGCTGAAGGGGAGAGGAGTCGTAGAGAACCACATTCTCAGTAGTCACGACGGGTAACTTCAGGCTGCATGCAAGAGATACAGAGGCTCACATGAGCTCATGTGAACAAATTAGCCGAAGGTGGGAATGGAGGCCAAGTGTGGCCTCAGCTTCTTATCTCTGGCCTCTGGTTCCCTTATCTGTCAGTGAGGTACCTCAGCCCGAGCCACTCTGAGGTCTCTGTTTTAGGAGCAGCAGCGCCTCATGCTCAGGCTTTGCTCCATCAGCCCTTACCATGCTCGGTATTGCCTGGTGGTCACAGAAGTGGCCCCAGGAGTGTGGACTCAGGCTCAGAATTCTTTTGAAAACCATGCCCAAGCTGTCCTCAGTACTCAATTTAAAATGCATTTGCAATCTCTGTTTTTGCCCTTTTTGATAATAAACCTTTGGTTTGGGCTATGAAGATGTAAACAGTGGTGTTTTACAGAATGTTGAGATGGGCTGTCTGTTTATTCTTTATAGTACATTGGCACTTTGTTCTTTTTTTTTTTTTTTTTTTTTTTTGCAGCACTGGGGATTGAACGCACAGCCTCACGCCTGCCAGACAGGCACTTAAACCACTGAGCCAAACTCCCAGCCCTAGTTTTTTTGAGGCAAGGTCACACTGTAACTCGGGCCGGCCTTGCGCTTGCATTGTAGCCCAAGCCGGCCTCGAACTCACAACGCTCCACCTACCTCAGCCTCCCAAGTGGACTTTGTTCTAATTATTAAAACAAAACAAATTTACTGTAGAAAACTACGAAAATGCAGAGAAATGTAAAACAAAATTAAAATCATCCTGCAAATCTCTTTTTTATTAATTTTTTGGTACAGTTTAGATCTATGTAATGGTGATACTCAGCTGGGCATGGTGGCACACGCCTTTAATCACAGCACTTGGAAGGCTAAGGCAGAAGGATTTTGCTGTGACTTTGAGGTCAGCCTGGCCTACATGGTGGGTTCAGGGCTATCCTGAACTACACAAAGAGACTCTATCTCAAAAAAAATTTTTTAGAGTCAGGCATGGTGGCACACACCTTTAATCCCAGCACTCGGGAGACTGAGGCAGGAGGATCATTATGGGTTCAAGACCAGCCTGGGCTACAAAGTGAGTTCAAGGCCAGCCTGAACTGCATAGTGAGACCCTGTCTCAAAAAATAAGACTGGGGATTTAGCTTAGTGGTGCAAGCGCCTGCCTGGCAGGCACGAGGTTGTGAGTTCCATCCTCAGTACCAAAAAATAAATAAATTAATAATAATAACAATGATCATACTCATCATAGAGAATTTGTACCTGTATATGATGACTTGATTTCTCTTTTTTTCCCAATTCCCTCTCCTCCCTTCAACCTTTCTTCCCCTCCTTATTTACAAAGATTTGTTCCCATGTTATCCTTCTTTTACTGTTTTTCCCCCTTCCTTCCTTCCCTCCTCCCCTCTCCCTAGTTCCCCTTTCTTTTGAACCATTTCTTTCTATTTCACAATATCTATTATACAATTTGATCCTTCTGGTTTCTCACACCAGAGAAACAATGCAATATTTACACATATATGATCGATTTATTTCACTTAAGAGGATGTTCTTACGAGAGACATAGCTCAGCGGCACAAGCGCCTGCCTAGCAAGCACAAGGTTGTGAGTTAGATCCCTGTTGCGAGAAAAAAAAAAAAAAAAAAAAAAGGAATGGTCTTAAGAGGCATCCATTTACCTGCAAATGTCTCAAGTTTATCCTTCTTTATGGCTGAGTAGTACTCCATAGTATAAAAAAAACACATCTTTTTTATTCATTTCTCTGTGAATAAGCATTTGGGTGTTTTCCAGTATTTAGTTATTATAAACTATGCTGCTACAAACATGGGTGCACATACATTGCTGTGGTATGATGATTTTAAATTTTTCCGGGAAGATAACCAGAAGGGGAATAGCTAGATCAAATGGAACCTCTAATCCTCCTTTTTTGAGAAATTTCCACACTGATTTCCTCAGTGGTTGCACCAGTCTGTACTCCCACCAACAGTGCAGAAAGGTTCCTTTTTCCCCTACAGCCTCTCCAGCATTTGTTATTGGTTGACTTCTTGATGATAGCCATTCTTTCTGGAGTGAGATGGAATCTCAGCATTGTTTTAATTTGCATTTCTCGAATTACCAGTGATGTTGAACATTTTTTTCTTATATTTATTTGCCATTTGTATTTCTTTCTCTGAGAAGTGTATATTCACCTTAGATGCAATTTTTGGATTGGATCTTTAAATTTGGGGGGGTCTGATTTTTTCAATTCTTTGTGTTCTAGATGTTAGGCCTTTGTCTGAGAGACAACTGGCTAAAATTTTTTCCTACTCTGTGGGTGTCTTTTCATTCTGTTAGTAATTTCTTTTGCTGTGCAAAAGATTTTTAATAAGATGAGATCCCAGTTGTTGATTCTTTATATTATTTCCCATGCAATTGGGGTTTTGTTCATGTAATCTTTGCCTGTACCTGTGTCTTCAAGAGTTCTACCTATTCTCTGTTCAGCAGATTTAGTGTTTCTGTTTTAATGCTTGGATCTTTGATCCATTTCAGTTTTAATTTAGTACATGGTGAGAGACATGGGTCTGGTCTTAGTCTTTGGCACATGGAAAGCCAGTTTTTCCTGCACCATTTATTAAAGAAGCTATCTTTCTTCCAGTGAATGTGTTTGGCCCTCAGGTCTGGTTTGGTTTTTTTGTTTGTTTGTTTTGGTTTGTTTGTTCATTCGTTTTTCTTTTGTTTTGTTTTGCCAGTATCATGCTGTTTTTATCACAGTGGTTTTGTAGTATGACTTTAAGTCATGAATTGTGATGGCCCTTTCCTTACCTTTCTTCCCTAGGATTGTTTTAGCTATTCTGGGTCTTTTCTGGTTCCAAATGAATTGTAGGAATGTTTTGTCTAGTTCTATGAAATATGCTAGTGTATTTTGATTGGGATTGCATTGAATCTGTATAACAATTTTGGGAGTATGGCCACTTTTACTATATCAGTTCTTCCTACTTATGAGCAAAGAATATCTTTCCATTTTCTGATATCCTCTTCAATCTCCTTTTTCAGAGTACTTTAATTTTCAATGTATAGATCTTTTACTTCCTTTTTAGATTGATTCCTAAGTGTTTTATTTTTTGGATGTTATTGTGAAAGGTGTTGTTTCCTTAATTTGTCTCTCAGTGTGTTTGTTATTTGTGTACAGGAATACTATTGATTTTTGAGTATCAACTTTGTATCCAGCTATACTACTGAATTTGGCTATTAAATCTACAAGTCTTTTGGTAGAGCTTTTGGAATCTTCTATGTAGAGTATCATGTCATCTGCAAATAATGATAATTTAATTTCTTCCTTTCCTATCCCTATTCTTTTTTATTTCTTTCTCATCCAATTGCTCTCGATAATGTTTCCAGAACTACATTAAATGGGAGTAGTGATAGTAGACATCATTGTCTTTTTCCTAATCTTAGAGTAAAAGCTTTCAGTTTTTGACTATTTAGTATAATGTTGGCTGTTAGTTTGTCATAGATGGCTTTTATCAGATTGAAGTAAAGATCATCTATTCCAGTTTTTTGTAGGGTTTTTATCATGAACGATTGTTGGACTTTATCAAATGCTTCTTCTGGGTCTACTGAGATGATCATGTAGTTTTTGTCTTTGGCTTTCTTGATAATGGTGTATTACATTTACTGGTTTGCATATATTGAAACATCCCAGCATCCCTTGGATGAATATCATGGTGTATAATCTTCTTGATGATCTGCATTCAGTTTGATTTTCGCATCTATATCTGTTAAGGAGATTGGCCTGTAGTTGTCTTTTTTGGCTGAGTCTTTCTCTGGTTTTGTTATCAGGGTACTACTTGCTTTTGGGAATGAGTTTGGGAGCATTACTTCCCTTTCAATTTCATTAAAGAGTTTCAGAAGTAATGGTATTAAATCTTGTCTAAATTTCTGTAGAATTCAGCAGTGAATTCATCAGGACCTGGGCTTCTCTTTGTTGGTAAGTTTTTAATTACATTTTCAATTTTATTAACTGATTGGTTTATTCAGAATTTTTTTATCTTCTTGAATCACCTTTGGTAGTTCACATGTATCTAGGAATCTGTCCATTTCTTCTGTGTTCCCCATCTTATTAGAGTACAAGTTCTTGGAGTAGATATTGATGATCTTCTGGATTTTCACAGGATCCATTGTGATTTCACCCTTTTCATTCCTAATTGCATGAATTTGAGTCTTTTTTTTTCCTCTTTTTGATATGGGCTTATCAATTTTATTTAATCTTTCAAAGAACTAACTTCAATTCACTGATTCTTTGTATTGTTTTCTTAGTCTCAATTTCATTAATTTCTGCCCTTCTCTTAATTTCCTCCCCCATACCAGCTTTGGGTTTGATTTGTTCTTTTGGTAGAAGTCTGAGGTTCAACATTAGGTTGTTTATTTGAGCTTGTTCTGTTCTTCTGATGTGAGAATTCCCTATTAAAAATTTCCCTTTTAGGACTGCTTTTATTGAGTCCCATAGGTTCCAGTATGTTGTATCGGCATTATTATTTAATTGTAGATACTGTTTAGACACAAGCCATAACCAACAGCAGCTCTCTTCCCAACCCCTTCCTATCCTAATGTCCCTGGCCTACAATTTCTTGTGAGTTAAAGACCTGGCACAATAGAAATAGATTTAAAAGTGCATTCTTGGTTGTGGCATATACTTGAGTTTTAAAAGAATCATCAACTAGTCCAATGAATATGGACAAGTGAAGTTTTGTACTGCCTCCTTCCCCTAAAGACCCATAGTAAGGAGAAATAAGACCGGGCTCACCACAGACATGTGCATGAGATACTAAGATCAGTGCTAATAATGTAGTATAAAAAGGAGTGAAGTTTCTCATCTATAAGTCATAGTCACAAAGATGAAAACTTACCATAGTGCTTCTCGAAACAAGTCTCATGCACTTCTAGTGGGAATAAACTTTCTATGATCTTCTATAAAGTAGTTACTGAACCCTTAAACTATGAATGCCTTGACCCACTTATTCTACTCTTGAGTATTTACTTCAAGCACATTACTAGGGATAAGATAAAGACCACACATAAACATTTGGCTGCACAAGTAAATACCCAGGACACTCTGAGCCCCAGGCTGGGAGGAACACAGAGCTCCAGTGTGGCTGAGTTTGCCTGACACCTAACACACAGTGGCTGGATTGTTGTCAGATGTGCTTGCAGCTGTGGGCCTGTTCTCTGCATGGTCCAAGTCATTCATTAACACTGCTGTCCTATTGTAGCCAGGCAGCCAGGGGACAGAAATCTGGTTTCTAGCCCTGCAGAGTGCCGGAAAACAAGCGATGTATTCACATTCACATGGGATGTGTTTTTTGGCAACTTCAGAATGCATGTCTAGCTTAGCAGGCCAACTGAATTCTTAAAAGAAATGAAGTACAGACCTGGGAGAATATGTGCTTTCTTACAGAGGCCTGGAGTTCTTCATTCTTTTCGTGGGTTCTTTGACTAAATATGCCTAACCTCATTGCTTACCTTACCTCCAAAAGTAACTAGAGTGAACTACTTTGATTTTTGTGTTGTTATAGAAAGTATTTTATTTAAGGATTTTTTTTTCTTATTTTAAAGAGAAAAAAACAATTTCAAAACAAGATAATTAGAGAATAACAATGGTTAGTACATTGCATATTGTTATCTTTCAATTAATTACTCAGAGTATAAAATATCAGCATTTAATTGTCCAGACAATATCAATACAAACCTTTGTTTTTAATGAACTGAGGGAAATTAGTAGTATAACTATCTTTAATATATAAATATTTTTTTCTTTCATCTTCTTACACTAGGGAGACAATACAGTGTTCACACATGTGAATCTGATTTGTTTCACTTATGAGTTTGGTCTCTAGTTGCATCCATTTCCTTATAAAAGCCTCGAGTTTATCCTTCTTTATGGCTGAGTAGCCCAGGATTTTTTTTTTTTTAATGCTGTGGCTCAAACTCAGGGCCTCACACAAACTAAGCAACCACTGAACTATACTGTAGACCTAAGATTTAAAAGAGGTCCTTTTGCATGCCCTGGATTTTTCCTATATCATCTTTTCATCACGTTGTTATTTCTTTTCTTATGGAGGAACCATTTGGAAACTGTGAGATCACAGTTCTAGGAAAGTAGCTTAGATTTCTCGAAATACAATAAATAGCACAGCTGTAAAGCTTGTCTTCCACCAACATGGTGCCAGGAATCAACCAGATTGGAAGATCAAGTGTAAGGACATTTACTTATCATGAAGGAGAATCTTCAAATGATTATTTCCATGAAATTATTTTAAGAATAGGTCCTCTTTCTTTGTCCTACTTACTTTGGAACATGTCAGTTTACCAACTGCAATCAGCAGGTACCTGTAAACATACCCTTTTTTCTGGGGCACTTAGAGAAACGGTGATCTTGGAAAAGGCACCCTCAAACTTCTACAGGGTTTCAGGCTGAAGGTTTTATAATGGAGGCTACAAAACTTAACTTTCAAAGTTTAACTTCAAAAGCTATCTATGGTTTTTATAGTAAACTCTACATTACAACCTCTGACTCACATGTTGATAAAGTCTGCATTTCACCAGACTGGGTCTAAGAGGTTCCCAAAGCCGAGATGAGGAATTTTCCCCACCCTAAATGTGGAATGTTTAGGGGTTCGCTGACTTGTGGTAAAGAATTTCAGGTCTAGTCAGTAAGAGGCTGGGAAAGGGTTTCATTAACCAGAAATTCAGAAGTACACATTCAAAGAAGTGGTGTGTGGGCCCTAAAGAGAGAGAGGCTCCTTATGAGCTGGAACTGGGCATATTTATGGTATCTTAGGGTATATTCAAGACAAAGGATCTAAGATGTATGTTTCTACTGTCTGTCAGTTACCCGTCTGACAGAATGCAAGCCATTTCCATGTGTTTGAGGTTGAGACATACTGCCTTGTAATACTGCTTTTTTGAGTTTGGAGGAAGCACAATTTACAGGTGAAAAAGACTGGTCCAGAGCTTAATTTCAGGCTTTTTAAGACCTTTAGAAATTTTTTGAGTGAGTTTCCTGAAAGGAAAAAAAGACTTGAGTAACTTTTGTGTCCCGTAGCTGCAGGGGGTTGTTTTGTTTTATTTTGTTTTGCAGGGAGGGGGTTGCAGGGTTTTTTAAAGTACAAATTTTAAATCCCAATTTCCTTGTCTTCTTTTGTCTGTTTTTTTAATTTGTTTTTTCCTATCCTCACAAGAGTCCATTTGCTTTTCAACAAAATGACATGGCTCATTTTATTGAGAAATTAGATGAATTACCCTTTCCCCCAGCTTTCAGTAGTATTAAAACATTCTATAGGCAAACATAAATATATTCAGTAATAGCAGTATTTTTATTATTCTGCCTTCACCAGTGGAGAAAAAATATTGGCAAAATGAATTTTAGAATACTTTTTAATGAATTTTAGACAAGTTGTAGAGGCTTTCTAAAGCTTTCTATTCAGTATGAAAATGAATAAAGAGATGTCATGAGTACTTTCATGGTTATATTGAGTCCAAAATAACCTTTCCAGTATACACAGACATGCATGCCAGGGTGTCCAGCCAGCAGTGGTCTCATCCTACTATAATACGGGACAGCTCCTGTAGTGAGCTCCCTCTTACCTACTTTACAGACATGTGATGTGGTCCAGCACTGAACAGCAAAATGCCAGGTGACCAAAGGAAGCTGAAGAACATTCCGAGAGAGAGGTGTTTTCTCAGCTGGCCTCTCTAACTTCTTTCAGAACATGTTCTATGGTGATTGAAAATGAAATTTAAACAATTCTGCCCAGCTACCAACTCCCTCAGTAAATGTGTTAGGTAAACATAATACCTACATCATCTAAAAGAGAGGAAAAATAATTTTGTAAGACATGAACTCTTCTCAGAGGTTGCTTACAAAAAGAGTCATTTGCAGAGTAAGAGAGTTAATTGTTTTGTTCTGATGTATCACCCAGGTTAGAGCTGATGATTGGAAGTGTGGGAATAAAGCATTCTCTATATATAGCATTACATATGTGAAGTCTAGGAAAAGTGAATCATGAATTCTGAGAAATTACAGTGAATTCCTTCATAAATTGTAGAAAATAGAAATTCACATTTCAAAGCCCAAAAAAAAAGGGCAACATTAGTGGGAAATTCTAGAGTCTGTGGTGTTTGTGCCTCCTGAAGTCCCTGAGCCTGTTCCCTGTCCTAGTACCTGATCTTTCCCAGTCTCCTGTCACATCTTTATTGGGAAGAAGCAGAGGGGAGAACACTGTTTCCACTCCCAGGGAAAAGACACTTAAGAAAAGTTGTCTAATTTCAACAACTGAAGGTTTGTACCATTTTTAAAATACCACACCCCGCCCCCCCCACCCCACCAAGGATAGGTTCCTATTCCAAGTACAATTGATCCATTTCTCTTAACAGAGAATTGTGCCAAGCTTTCCAAAAGAAACAAATTAAAAAAAAAAAAAAAAGAAAGAAAGAAAGAAAATAAACAAATTTGTGATCACCTTGAAATGTGAGTAAATCCATATGGTATAGTCTACAAGTTCTGTGAATAAAAACTTGTATTTGTTAGCTGTGATTTGGAGAGCAGGAAAGCACTAAGAGAGCTGCTTTGGATCAGTTCTGGGTTCTAATTTTTTTTCCAGCACTTCCAATTACTGGCTATGAGGTAATTAACTTCTCTAAACTACATTTCCTCATCTTTAAGAGGATAATAATATCTTCTCATTATACTGATTGACTCCAAGGATTGTGTGCTTGCACTATATGAATTTTTACTAGAATATTCAAAGTTCAATGGTATTTATTTACTGGGAAAGCAGGGTAAGAAAAACGTATGTCTGTAACAAAGATAGAAAAAGTACAATGATGATTCCACGCTGGGTTTCTCTTTGGAATTAAGGTGAACATGTCACATCTTTATTGGGAAGAAGCAGAGGGGAGAACACTATGAATGTAGTTATTTTATGTTTTTCTGTCAGCAGAAAGACAAACTAGTTAATCCTCAGAATAAAAATTACGACTTAGTAAATTTTGGCATTTTGTGTAGTCCTGGATCATTATTTTTAAACTTTCTAACCATGTGATTGTCCTACTTTCAAATTTATTATTGGAGAGAGAGGTAAAGGAGAATGCCTAGAGGATTTTTTGCAACTAACCTGGCAGTAAGACATGGGGAGGAAGAAAGGAATGGAGAAGGACTACACAGTGGATTTTAGGTAATTTGATAGTTTGATTTCCAACCTGTGGTCAGGGCTGCTAGTTTTATGTGCACAGTTGCTAGGCAGATCATGTTTGTTTACATATATATACATATATATATATACACATATATATCACCTTTAATTTGTCTTATCTTAATGGCAGAAGTTATGATTATTTCTACTGAAGTCACATAAGTCAAGAAGCTTTAAAAGTTTTTTTTTTTTTTTTTTTTTTTTTTGCAGCACTGGGGATTGAACTCACAACCTCACACCTGCCAGGGCAGGCGCTTAAGCCTCTGAGCCAAACTTCCAACCCTGGTTTTTTGAGGCAGGGTTGCACTGTGTAGCTCAGGCCAGCCTTGCGCTCACGTTGTAGCCCAAACCGGCCTCGAACTCACAACGCTCCTCCTACCTCAGCTTCCCAAGTGCTGGGATTAAAGGCGTGCACCACCATGCCCAGCTTTGTTTTGTTTTTCAATAAAATTCTTCATGTGTGAAGATCGTGTCTAATTTATTCCCATGAAGTAATTGTAATATGCAAAAATTGACTTGAAATCACAGTGCAGCATGAGAGTAACTCCACCAGCTCATTAGGTATTACACTGTCAATGGAATAAGCACACAAATGCTACAAATTACTGGATGGGAAGTGACAGGAAGTCACACCCCTTGGCTCATCAGAACCTTAGGGTCAAAATTCTAAGACTTTATTTTTCTTGATATTTTCCCTCAATATCTTATAATAACTGATTAGAAGAATTAAATAACGCATCATTAAACCAGAAGTTCTTGTTTCCACCAACAGGCAGCCAGATATACCTGACCTTGAATCGCCGCACTGTGACTCTTAACTCCTTGCGTGAAGCTGGACAGTAATCTGAGCTCGTGCCTAACAGGGTCAATTGAGCTATTAATACCTGACCAGCAGGGTTGTGGTGAGAAAGTGCCATGGCAAGTCTACATGGGTTAGGTGTGCTCATTCTTAATTTTTCAAAGAAAGCTCTTTCTTGATTGTTTCTGCTTCCCAGGCCTGATGTCCAGGGACTCCCCTTGACTTTCCCAGATGAGGTTCCTCCTTCCTTCAGAGGTGGAGAGGGCAGTTCTGAGCTTCTTCCTTTTCTCTGTCCAGTGGCTTTATCTAGCCACATACTCTGCTTTAGCAAACGGGTCACACCAGCCATCCAGTGTTTTGAGTATCAAGCTTAGGCCTATATTTGTCTGAAAAATAGGGTCGGGGGTTTGGCTCAGTGGCGTAAGTGCCTGTCTGGCAGGCATGAAGCTGTGAGTTTGATCCCCGGTGCCGCAAAAATAAATAAATAGATATGTCTGAAAAATAAATCATGCAAGTCCTTTCTCTTAAGTCCATCTTTAAAAATACAAGGTTGTATTTCCAGCTCTATTTCCCGAAGTTTCTAATGTGTCTTCGACACTTGTTCCCTTTGTTTTCCACAGGTAGTAGTTCCTTGGGGAAGAACAGAAATGAGGAAAATTTTACTTTAGAGTCCAAGAGCCATCGAGGAAGCGGGGAGCACCCAGCTCCTGAAGCAGGTAAGCATATATTTGAAAATGCATTGCAGGGTAGAGATGTCTTCAGAACTGTATGTGCTATGGTTGAGGATGTCAGATGAAGCCATGAGAGTTCAGGGCAGGTGCAGGGATCCATGGGCCAGAAGAACTGTGTTGTCTTCCTCTGTGTCACCATGCTTCATGGTGCTCCTGACCTTAGAGCTCTTTCGACCTCTGTTTTCTTTCATACACCTGTCCAGGTGTAAAATTCTGTATGAAGTCATACCTGTGGCATAGGGTTAAGAACAAGGTGACACAGTTCCAATCCTGGCTCCACCACAGAATTCAGTGACCTTGGAAAGGTTCTTGTCTCTCTGGGTCCCAATTTCCTCACTGCTGAAACGAGAGTAGTAACTACATCTGCCTCATAGGGTTGTTAAGGAGAACAAACAGAACAGTTAATATGAAGCAGGTAGCACACTGAGGCTCATATGATGATAATATAAATAATATAAATGATGGCTATTATTATTACGATATTTATGATCCAAAAAGGGACCTAGTGCTCTCCCAGTGCTCCAGTAACAAATACTGAAAGCTGCAGAAATGGAGAAAGACTATAGAAGGTAGAAGAAAACTGTCCTAAGTGAAAAAGAATACCATAACTCTACACTTTTGGTTGTCTTTAGCTAGAAAGAAAATACTTTGGACATAGTGCTATAGAAAGGCAGGCTTTTGACCTAAATCCCACAAACTAAACAGTAAAAAGAAATTTAGGAATACAAATGTCATTCTTTTTTTTTTTTTAAAGATAGTAAAATCCAACAAAACATAACAGAACGAAGTCAATCAAAACAGAGCAGTAGAACTGGTACAGAACTTCTAAGAAAGATGCTATGAAAAGAATAGCTACTATAGTATATCCTGTTATTTTCAGAATAGTTGACCTTTCCAACAGGTATAGTAAAATCAAACCAAACCAAACCAAAACAAAACAAAAACACATTAAAACCAATAAAAACAGAGTATAAAATAAGGCCAAAAAAATTAATCAGAATAAAGCAAAACAACGAGAACAGTATTGGGGCCCGAAGACAAGAGAGAGAAGAGTCCCCCATTTTTGCTACATTGCATACTGTCATCTTCCAAAGAGATGCTCAGGCTGCCAGCCCCAGGCCTGCAAAATGAACAAAACAATACTAGCATTTAGTTGTTTTATGTACCTTAGGTTGCTATCAATGTAGCCAGACCTCCGAATGAGCAGGTTGCTTTACTGGGGAGGGTGGGGAGCTAGGGGGTGGTTTGTCTTTGATTCTTAGCCTGCGTGCTGGTAGACGTACGAGGAAGGGGGTGCATGTTTCTCTTCCTGGACAGAAGTAAGTACAACACACCTATGCAGGATGATAGTTCATGTAACAGATACCATTTGTCAGACTGCTTATGCCCATACTGAAGGAGATATGATCGTATACGTAGCATATGCACATGAACTACCAAATTACGGTGTAAAAGTTGGCCTAGCAAATTGTGCTGCAGCATATTGTACTGGCCTGCTGTTGGCCCACAGGCTTCTCAGTAGGTTTAGCATGGATAAGATCTATGAAGGCCAGGTGGAGGTGGCTGGAGATAAATACAGTGTCAAAAGCATTGATGGTAAACCTTGTGGCTTCACCTGCTATTTGGATGCAGGCCTTGCCAGAACCAAAACTGGCAGTAAAGTTTTTGGAGCCCTAAAGGGTGCTGTGGATGGAGTCTTGTCTACCCCTCACAGTACCAAACGATTCCCTGGCTATGATTCTGAAAGCAAGGCGTTCAATGCAGAAGTACATCACAAGCACATCGTGGGTCAGAATGTCGCAAATTATGTGTGTTACCTGATGGAAGAAAATGAAGACGCTAAGGCATAGATCTATATGAGGGTATACATAAGATAGTCTGAAAGAATATATTACTAAATGCATTAACTGGTGAGAGAGAACAGTTGATACTCATATGATTAGACCAATCTTACATGTCTCCATCTGTGAATCTGAACAACCCCCTTCAAGGTAACAATATGCAATGTCACAACTACTGTAAAATTCCAATCATCTCATTTCCTAAACCTATAATGTTACAGTATCGGATATGTTGTTGTTGTTTGTTGATCCCTTTAGTTTTTTTGTTTCTCTTCTTTACGACTATTCTTTTATTCTTTATTGGTTTCATTCTGAACTATCTTGCTTGATTATATTAGACCTGATGATATGGGCAGTTATTTTAAAGATAGCAAGAGGTATTCTAAGGGGAAAGGAGGAAGGAAGGAAGGGAAAAGGAAAAAGACATAAATTTATAAATAGGTATACATAGGACTGTTGAAATGACTATATTACTAAATGCATTACCTATTGAAAAAGAAAAGTTAATACTCATGATTTGATAAATTTTGCATGTCTATATCTGTCAATCTGAACAATCCCTATGAAGGTAACGATATGCAATATTGTAACTACTGCCAAATTTCAACCGCCTACAATGCTATCGTAAAAAAAAAAGAAACAGAAAAAAAAGAAAGAAAGAAAGAAACAGTTCTCTCAGTGCATAAAGAACAATGTAACTCCAGACATGATGGAAGAGATGTATAAGAAAGCTCATGCTGCTATATGAGAGAGTCCAGTCTATGAAAAGAAACCAAAGAGAGAAGTTAAAAAGAAGAGGTGGAACCATTCCTAATGTCACTTGCCCAGAAGACAGATCACGTAGCTCAAAAGAAAGAAAGCTTCCTCAGAGCTCAGGAGTGAGTTGCTGAGAGTTAAACCAAATTTCTATGAAGATTTTTCAGATAAAGACAAATAAACTTATTCATCAAGCAAATAATATGTGTGTGTATCTATTTTATCTGTCTGTATCAATTTACTACCACCCACAACAGAATATGGAACAAAATCTTACATATGAATGCAACATGGTCTATTAAATGTGAAATTTCTTACAACATCCTTGTCTCTGCCTAATAGAAATGTTACTGTCCATTTCTATGGCCTAATGATTTTCTGTTATCTTTTTTTTTAATTAATTATTTATATATTTTTATTTAAGGGAAAATAGGTACAGAAGATAGAAACAAAAAGCAAAAAAGACAGACAAACAACAATAACAGATCTGATACGATAACATTGTAAGTTTACACACTGAGGTGGTTGAAGTTTGACAGTAGTTACAATATTGCATATCGTTACCTTCATGGGGTTTGATCATATTGACAGATATAGACATGTAAGATTTATCAATTCAGGAATATTAACTTTTCTTTTTCAACAGCTAATGTATTTAGTACTATAGTTTTTTTAACTGTCTTATTTATGCATATTTATAAATTTATGTCTTTTTCCTTTTCCCTTACTTCCTTCCTTTCCCCTTAGAATACCTCTTGTTATCATTGAAACAACTACCCATAACATCAGGTCTAATATAATCAAGCGAAATAGTTCAGAGTGAAACCAATAAAGGATAAAAGAATGGTAGTACATAAGAGAAACAAAAAACTAAAGGGATAAACAAACATCAACAACATATCCAATACTGTAAAATTATAGGTTTAGGAATTTAGATGGTTAGAATTTTACAGTAGTTGCAACGTTGTGTATCGTTACCATTAAGGGGACGGTTCAGACTGACAGGTAAAGACATGTAGTATTGATCTAATCATATGAATATCAACTGTTCTCTCTCACCAGTTTATCCATTTAGTAGTATAGACTTTTAAACTATCTTATGAATACCCTCATATAAAACTTTGTCTTTTTTCCATACCTTCCTTCCTCGGTTCCCCTTGTAATACCTCTTATTATCTTCAAACTAAATTTTCTTACCAATTGGCCAAATATAGTCGAACGAAATAGTACTGAATAAAACCAATAACAAATAAGGCAATGGAGGCAATACATAGTAATGTGACATTGATTTCTATACTGCCTCATATTAGCTTTAAGGCAGTTGCCTATATCATCAGTTGTAACACAAGCACACTAAGATAGGTTAAAATCCCTCCGAACAGAGCAGCGAAAGTAATACCTGGTTTTGAAGCAAAGTGATCATATATCATTGAAGGCTACCCTTGTAAATTTTGTTATCTTTACAATAGCTGTCTTTGTCATCATTTATGATAAAGTTAGTCAGGTCGAGATAGAATAGGATTAAACTAAACAGCTCATTGAAAACAATACTGGACTTAAATCCCGTTGATGGATTATTCATTTATCTGCCCTGCTCGGAGGTATGTCTCTGTCACTGTTTCTGGAGCAGTGGACTTCTTTATCTCTCTCTAGAATGTCCTTCAGTATTCTTTGTAGGGTTGGCTTGGTTGTCATAAATTCCTTTAGTTGTTCTTTGTCATGGAAGTATCTTGTTTCTCCGTTGATTTTAAAGGGTAATTTTGCACGGTACATCAATCTGGGTTGGAAGTTATTTTCCTTCAGGGCTTGAAATATTTCACTCCAGGCTCTTCTTGACCTGATGATTTGTGTTTAGAAGTCTGTCATGATTCTGATGGGCCTTCCTTTGTAGGTAATCTGCCTCTATTCTCTAATAGCTTTTAATACTTTGTTTTTGTGTTGAATTTCTGGAATCTTGATTATTATATATCTGGGTGTAGGCCTATTTTGGTCAAGTTTAGCTGGAGTTCTATATGCTTCAGTTACTGAAAGTCTCTTCCTGTTCCCATGCTTGGAAAATTTTCTGAAATTATTTCTGTGAATAGTCTTTTATTTTTTTTTTATGTTTTTTTTATTGGAGCGAAGAAAAACAAAACAAACAAAAACAACAACAACAACAAAAAAAAACGACATATATAGTAAAAACAACAAGCAAAAGAGACAAGCAAATGACTAGAGTAAATACACAACATTGCAGGTTTACACAACCGGTAGATAGAAGCTTGACAATGGTTGCAATATTGCGCATCGTTATCTTTAAAATGGTTTCTTACATTATCAGATATAGACATGCTAGATTGATCTAATCATATGAGTATTAATTGT
>RJWM01018994.1:0-39922 GCA_004363535.1 Dasyprocta punctata | reverse complement strand
ATGGTTGTTAATATATTGCATATTGCTATCTTCAAAAGGGTTACTTAGATTACCAGGTATAGACAAGCAAAACTGATATATTCATATGCATATTAACTGTTCTTATCCAAGAACTAATATAATCAGTAGTATAGTCATCTTAGTTATCTTATGTGTATCTCTTCTTTCCTTTTCCCTGCTTTTTTCTCCTTTCCTCTATCCCAGTTTCTTTTCTCCTTTGAGCAGTTTCTTACCCTTGCACAATATATATTGTAGTTTTTCAATCTTATTTGCTCTTTCAGTTTCTTGCACTAGGGAGACAATATGGTATTTACACATGTGAGTTTAATTTATTTCACTTATGAGTATGGTCTCAGGCTGCATCCATTTACCTATAAAAGCCTTGATGCAATCCTTCTTATAGCTGAGTACTACTCCATTGTATAAAAATACTACATCTTATTTATCCATTCCTCTTTTGAAATGCATTTGTGTTGTTTCCAAGATTTAGTTATTACAAATTGTGCTGCTATAAACATGAGTGAACATATGTTGCTGTGGTATGATGTTTTCAAGTCTTCTGGGAAAATGCCCAGAAGAGGGATAGCTGGGTCAAGTGGAACTTCTAATCCCAGCTTTTTGAGGAACCTCCACACTGATTTCCACAGTGGTTGCACCAGCCTACACTCTCACCAACAGTAGAGAAGAGCTTTTTCCCCACAGCCCCTCCAGCGTTTGTTACTGGTTAATTTCTTCATCTTGGCCATTCTTTCTTGTGTGAGATGAAATCTCAGCATTGTTTGAATTTGCGTTTCTCTAATGACCAATGATGTTGAACATTTTTCTTGCCATTTGTATTTCTTTCTCTGAGAAGTGTGTAATCATCTCAGATGCCCATTTTAGATTGGGTCTTTGAATTTTGGGAGCCTGATTCTAATTCTTTATATGTTCTAGATAAAAGTCCTTTGTCTAAGGGACAGTTGGCTAAGATATTTTTCCAATTCATAGGTTTTCTTTGCACGCTGTTGGAGATTTCTTTTGACATGCAAAAACTTTTTAATAAGACAAGATCCCATTTGTTGATTCTGGGAAATACAACCCGTGCAGTTTGATTTTTGTCCATGAACTCTGCTTACCCCTATGTTGTCAGGATTTCAAACTAATTTGCCTTTCAGCAGATTTAGTGTTTCTCTTTTAGTATTTAGATCTTTGATCTACTTTGACTTTAGGTTAGTGCATGGTGATGAACATGGGTCTACTTTTAGTTTTTAGCATATGGAAAGCCAGTTTTTCCAGCACCACTTATTAAAGAGGCTATCTTTCTTCCAGTGAACGTTTTTGGTTCCTTTGTCAAAGATAAGGTGGCTAGTGTGTTTGCAATTGTGGCTGTATATTCTAATCTATTCTGTTGATCTTCAGGTATATGTTTATTCCAGTATCATGCTGACTTTATCACAGTAGTTTTGTAATATAATTTCAAATCAGGAATTGTGATGCCTCTTGCCTTGCCCTTTGTTGCCCAGAATTGCTTTAGCTATTCTAGGTCTTTTCTGGTTCCAGATAAATTTTAGGAATGATTTCGCTAGATCTGTGAGGAATGATTGGAATTGCAAAACATCTGTGTAACAATTTTGGGAGAATGGCCATTTTCACAATATTTGTTCTTTCTATCCATTAACAAGGAATGTCTTTTCATTTTCTGAAATCCTCTTCGATTTCTTTTTTCAGAGTACTGTAGTTTTCACTGTATGAATCTTTTTCTTCTCTCATTAGGTTGATTCCTAAGTATTTCATTTTTTGGATGCTATTATGAAGGGTGTGGTTCCTCTAATTTCTCTCTCAGTGAGTTTGTTGCTTGTGTACATAAATGCAATTGATCTTTAACTGTTGACCTTGTAAGCAGTTACATTACTGAACTGGTTATTGTATCTAGAAGTTATTATATCTAGAAGTCTTTCAACGCATTTTTGTGGGTCTTATATGTACAGTATCATATCATCTGCAAATAATGACAATTTTAACTTCTTTCTTTCCTATCCTTATTCCTTTTATTTCTCTCTCTTGTCTAATTGCCCTGGCTAATATTTCCAGAACTATATTGAATAAGAGTGGTGATAATGGACATCCTCATCTTTTTTCTGTTTTTAGGTTGAAAGTTTTCAGTTTTTGTCCATTTAGTAAAATGTTGGCTGTTGTTTTATGATATATGGCTTTTATCAGATTGAGGTAAAGACCATTCATTCTGATTTTCTGTAGGGTTTTTATCATGACTGAGTACTGGATTTTGTCAAAAGCTTTTCTCCAACTATAGAGATAATCATGTGATGCTTGTCGTTGGCTCTGCTGATATGGTGTATTATGTTTATTGATTTGTGTATGTTGAACCACCCCTGCATTCCTGGGATGAATTCCACTTGATCATGGTGCATAATCTTCTCAATGATTTTTTGTATTTCATTTGCCAGTATTGTATTGAGGATTTTTGCATCTATGTTCCTTAAGGAGATTGGCCTGTAATTCTCTTTTTCAGTTGGGTCTTTCTCTGGTTTTGGTATTAGGGTAATATTTGCTTCCAGGAATGAGTTAGGGAGACTGGCCTTCCTTTTGATTTAAGTGAAGAGTTTCAGGAGTGTTGACATTAAGTCTTCCCTAAATTTCTTATAGAATTCAGCAGTGAATCCATCAGGACCTAGGCTTTTCCTTATTGGTAAGGTTCTAATTACATTTTCAATTTCATAACTGAAATTGAGTCATTCAGCAGTTTTACATCTCCTTCTCCAGCTTTGCTAATTCATATGTTTCTAGGAATCTGTCCAGTTCTTCTGTGTTGTTGACCCTGTGAGAGTAAAGGTTTTCTAAGTAGATATTGATGATCTTCTGTATTTCCACAGGGTCTGTCATGATTTCACCCTTTTCATTTCTTATTGTTTGGATTTGAGCTTTTCTTTCCTCTTTTTAATAAGGTTGGCTAGAGATTTATAAATTTTTTTATTCTTTCGAAGAACCAACCCTTTGATTCATTAATTCTTTGTATTGTTTTCTTAGTTTCAATTGCATTGATTTCTACTCTGATCTTTATAATTTCCTCCATTCTTTGGGCCTTGGACTTGACTTGCTTGTCTTATTCTAGAAGTCAGAGGTGCAGCATTAGGCTATTTGTGTTCATTACATTTTCTTGATGTGGGAATTTACCACAGTGAATTTCCCTCTGAGTACTGCTTTCATTGTTTCCCACAGGTTCCGGTAATTTGTATTTGCCTTTTCATTCAATTAAAGATATTGTTCAATTTTTTTTCTTTAATTTCTTCTATTACTCATTGGTTGTTTAGGAGAGTGTTATTTAATTTCCATATGTTTATGGGGCTCTTGAAGAGTTTTTGTCATTAATTTCCCATTTTTTTGTGCTATGGTCAGATAATGTGCATGGGATTATTTCAGTTCCTTTGCATTTACTTAAGCATGTGCTGTGGGCTAGTATATGGTCTGTTTTAGAGAATGACCCATGTGCAGTTAAGAAGGATGAGTATTTTTTTCCATAGGGTTATTCAGTGTTAAATTTGTCTATATGCTCAAGAATGTGTATTCTGATGTTGTTGGATGGAACACTTGGCATACATCTACTAGGTACATTTTTCAGAAGTTTGATTCAGTTCTGTTATTTCTTTGCTGATTTTCTGTTTGTTTGATCTGTCTCTTTGTGGCAATGAGGTGTTAACATCCCCTGTTGTAAGTGTGTTATTGCTTACTTGACTTTTCATGTCTACTAATATTTGTCTTACATACTTGGGTGCTTCCATATTTGGTGCATATATATTTATGATTGTAATCTCTTCCTCTTGAAGTTTTCCCCTAACATAGATGTAGTGACCTTCTTTATCTCTTTTGATCATTTTCAGTTTGAAGTTCACATTGTCTGAAACACAACAACTACTCCTGTTTTTTTCTGGGTTCCTGTCACATGGAGTATTGTTTTCTGTCTTTTGATTTTTAGTCTATGAATTTCCTTTTGAGTTAAATGTGTTTCTTGTATATAGCATATTGTTGGATTTTGTTTCTAAATCCACTCTGCTAGTCTGTTTCTTTTTATTGTTGAGTTGAGACCATTTACCTTGATGGATGTAACTGATATGTACTGACATATCTTTGTCATGTTATTTTTCTGTTGTTGGTTCTCTATTTTTTCTCTTTGTTTTATTGTTTGCCCTGCTTGGTATTTTCCTTCTGCTGTTGTTCTTGGAATTGTAGTCATCTTTATCTATTTCTAGAGTATCTTGCAGTACTCTTTGTAGTGTTGGTTTGGTGGTCATGAATTTTTCTAGCTGTTCTTTATCATGGAAGTATCTTGTTTCTACATTAATTCTGAAAGATAGTTTTGCAGGGTACATCAATCTGGGTTGGAAATTGTTTTCTTTCAGGACTTGAAATACTTCACTCCAAGCTCTTCTTGAGATGATGGTTTGTGTTGAGAAATCTGTTGTGATTCTGATGAGTTTTTCTTTATAGGTGATCTGTTTCTTTTCTCTGACAGCTTTTAGTATTCTGTTTTTGTGCCGAATTTCTTGTATCTTAATTATTATGTCTGAGTGAAAATTTATTTTGGTTATGGCTAATTGGGGTTCTATATGCCTCACTTATCTGTATATCAGTTTCTTTTCCCATGCTTGGAAAAATTTCAGCTATTATTTCTGTAAATAGTCTTATGACTATTATTTCTGTTAATAGTCTTTGTGTTGACCTCTGTTTTTCCTTTACATCTGTCAGTCTTATATTGTTTCTCTTTGCATCATCTTGCAGCTGTTGAATTGTTGTTCCCTGGTTCCTTATCATTTTTTGAACATCTTTACTTTCATGATCATAAGTTTCCATCCTGTCTTCAAGGTCTGAGAGTCTATCTTCAGCTTCATTCAGGTGGTTTTGCCAGCTTTCAATAGAAATTTTAATTTCCTGAATATCCCTTTGAATCTGTTCCATGCATTCTAATTTTGTCTTTCAAGGTTTCCATCATTTTCTTATTCTCTTCTATTTTTTATCTACATCTTTGTTAGATACACTCAATATTTCTTTCATAGTGTTTGTCATTTCATTTTATACCTGAAAGATTATTTCTGATCTGATTTCCTCTATAGCTTTATGGAGTTGTTTCTTTACTTCAGTTGCTGTCATTTCAGAAAGTTCAGTTGTGCAATTTCGAATGTCTTCCATTTCAGTGTCTCCTGGGTTTGTTCTCAGTGGGTTGGAGGACTGAGGCTGCATCTCACTCTTCCATTTTGTCATTTTCCTCTGGAATCTGTGTGGCTGGCCAGACACCCTCTCATTGGATTGCACTGGGACACTGGGCTGTGCAGAGCTTTGATCTTCTGATACTCACATGGCTAGCTGGGATAGACCCCTGAACTATGGCACTGGGGCCTTGCGCTGTGATGGGCAGAGCTCAAAATCTCTAGGACCCACTGGGTAGGTCAGTTACCCCCTGATGGATAGCTCTAGGGCTCTGGGCTGTGCAGGGCTCAGTACCTCTGAGATCTGTGAGGTTGGTCAGGCATTCACTCAATGGATTGCTCAGGGATGCTTGGCTGGGAAGAGCTCAGATGCTCTGGAACCCATGC
This sequence comes from Dasyprocta punctata, assembly GCA_004363535.1. Classification (NCBI taxonomy): domain Eukaryota; kingdom Metazoa; phylum Chordata; class Mammalia; order Rodentia; family Dasyproctidae; genus Dasyprocta; species Dasyprocta punctata. Next base: position 34,337 of record RJWM01018994.1, on the reverse strand, counting down.
AACTAGCCATGATGTAACCCTGGAGTGTATCACCAGAGCCTTGCACTTGTCTAGGTGGAGTTCAGAACCATCAATAATATTTATAATAACAGATTACTCAAGTAAACATTAACTAACTTGGATAAGTGAGTGGAGTCATAATACATAATAAATAATAAGAGCTGGATTACAACTCTAAACCAAGCCTTGCATTGGATTTCTTGTGGGGTACCAATAGGCACATAAAAAGGAGGAAAGTTAATTTTAGATTTCAAAAAGATTTGGACAGAATCATACAGTGGTGTTCCCATTTCTTTTTGTTCCTCTACCTGGCTTCTGAGTTTTTACTATAGCCCTTTCTGTCATTTTTTTACTTTCAGTTTATAAATTATAGAGTCAAAAAAGAGGTAAGAAGATGATCTTCCTTTATTCCCAATTCCCATAGTACATTTTCCTCTCTCATTCTCCACATCACACTTCTTGGAAGAAAACACATGCTTTCTGCTTGTCTCTGAGGGTGATATTCATTTTAGGCCATGGCAGTCTGATGGGATTCTGATATAACTCCTGCCATAAAACTCACAAATGCATTTCTAAATGCCAAGCAAATTAAATAAACTCTTCCTTGGCTATGATTTGGATTTTGTTTGACCCCAAATCATCATGTGTTGGAAGCTTGGCACTCAGTGTAGTAAGGTTAGGAAGGAAAACCTTTAAAAGCTAGAGTGGAGTAAGAAGTCTTCAGGTCACCTCATAGCAAGTTTAAGAAGGGATGGTGGGAACCCAGTCTCTCTGTGGTGATATGATCTCTTCCTCCCACACAAGGTCTCACCATTGCCATACATTATGAGGTGACATATCAGGGAGTGTGTGGGGGAGGGGGCAGGAATCCTCACCAAAGCCTACATCATGCTTTTTGCTATTGGTGAATCTACCTCTGGCATCAGGCACTGTTCTATGCACTGGACTCACAAATCAGTGTTGGAAGAAAACAATTCATGATCCCCTGAAATTTGTATCTTATTCTCTCAACATTTTGTTGTTACTATACTGTAACTGCTTTCACCTATCTTTCCTATGCTTGGGAATTTTAATGAAGATAATGTATATAAAGCATTAGATTCAAAGACACAAATGTAAATCAAAGGTTCAGTTGGTGGTAGCTAATACTTCTATTCCACATGTTCAATAGATGCAATCATCCAGATTGTATTCGCTTTAGAAACCAAAACTGTGTGTTTACATTTCAAAATATGCAATTGGGAATCACACTTTGCTGCCATCTTCATAATTGACCCTTCCTGGTTTCAGCACAGACTTAGATACTGGAGCCATAGCAATGAGTAATACACAGTCCTTGTATTCAAGGAGCTGTCATGTTGACAGCTAAAGTAGAGCTATGACATGGCATAAGATACACGGTTATGGATAAGCAAATACACTTCTCAAACATTTCCACATAAATGAACTTTGTGCCCAATGAGTGAATAGACAATTTTATTCAGGAAATTCACCAATAACAACTGGGGTTTTAATTCAAAATTGCAGAGCTATCTATAGATAGCTCTACATCTACAGATGGGACTAGAAAGACATAATTTACAGATATGTGTGGAGAGACTATGAAACTCACAAAAGGTCAAAGGGGACATTTGTGGAATTTGACACCTTTATTAGGAGTTAGAGAAGCAGATTTAGGAAGAATGAGGAAGTATTACAGATTATTGACATCCATCTACAATTAAAGTTTATATTTAGGACTGGGTAATTATACATATATAAGCCAAAGATTTTTTTCAACTAAATGTTTATTACAGTTTGTTCTTAGAGCAGAAGAGATTTCTTTCTCTATTTCTCACAGCTATTTCACATCTGGTCAGAGAAATCTCAGTTACTCTGTGGGCCTAAGGCTGAACATGTTTTTTTCACCCACAAGTAAAAAGACAAGATTGTCACCGGCAGATGCAGTGTTTGTGCATGCATGCAAGCCTACGTGAGTGTGTGTATATTTGTGTGTGTGTGTGTGTGTGTGTGTGTGTGTGTGTGCGTGCGTGCGTAGATATAAGCATGTGTTAAGGAAGAAGGTCCCAGGGACAGAACTTGTGTCTATTGTATTTTAATCCTTACAACTCCTCTCATACACACTTACTCAAAGTCAATCAATGAATAATCAAATGAACAGATGAAAGGAGACTATACCGCTGGTGCTTGTGGTAACTATGACATAATACTCCACCATCCTGTTAATAAAATAAGCATGAGGTTATAAACCACACAAAGATTTCTTAGTAAATGCCACAAAAAAAAAGTCTGAAATATTTGCCTCTGGGAGTTTCTTCAAGCTTAAAAAAGGGATTAAACCAAGCCCTGTCTTTCTTACTGTCAGTTATAATCTCCTGACTTAGTTTAAATATGACCACTATCATTGGTTTCCACAGGACATTTTTAAAACAAGTAAACATTTTTGTTGTGTCGATTTTATCTTCCACCAAGTTTTCCTTTTCCAAACTTTTGACCCTTTTTCTTCTTTTCCATATTCTTAACTTAGCAGAGGTGGGGAGAATAGAACAAAATAAATTAAAGATATTTATTATCACAAGCATAAATTAAAAAAAATTAAGACATCGATTCATTGATCATTTAGCTTCACAAATTCTACTGAAGCTAACTGCAACATGACTGTCATCACTGACTTGTAAGAGAGCTTTCTGCAAATGATGATTAGGGATAAACAAAAGGAGGAGAAATTAAAAGATTTAGAGGACTGTGAACAGGAAAAAAGCACAAAACGCTTCAAATCTTACCAGTACGCAATTATGTAAGACAGTTACATTATATGCATAAAAACATACATGGTGCATACTGTGACTAATAAGGAAATATACCTCATTCTTCTATGCAGTGCCTCTTTAAAACACTACGTCTACAATTGGTAGCTTGCAGCAAAGTCTCTGGCCCTGTCAAGGGCTCAGCTGTCTCAAAGCTCCTATGCCATTATGCCATGCCCCATTGTCTTCTGTTATCATTCTTGCCTACAGCCTGTGTCCCTGTGTCAGACGCAACCTCTTGAGCTTGCCAGCAAGGCCTTCAGAAGAGGCATTGTTGCCTTAGTATCGCATTTGAACTGAAAGGGGAGAGCAAAACAAGCCCTTATACATGGATGTTCTGGCTTGGATACAGGATACCAGCTCAAATAAAATGTCACTGCGATAGCACAAATCACTGTAAACAAATACTCCCTCCATGCCTGGTGTAAAACATCCACAGATAAGACTATCAAATGCTTCTTTGGGGCATGCTTTTGTCTCCTTCATCTTTAAGCTCAGAGCTCAATCCAATTATCCACCAATTTAGGCTCTGTTCATGATTTATGTATACCAGGGTTAGAGAATTGTTGTTTTAAAAAAAATATTTTTGGTATGACAAGTTGAAAATTTTAGCTCATAAGCTAAGATTACCTCAAAATAAATATGTTAAAATCTACCAGATATAAATGCAAAGACTTTGAGCATCTAAAAATGTTAAAATATAATCTTTTTGATAAGGAATTGACATTTTTCATAAGATTCTTTAAATTTTTGTTCTCACCATTTATTTTGAGAATGTCCAATTTGTGCATTTTTCATCAACTTATACTGTTAAGTGTAAAGTGTTTCCTCAGAGGAAGGATTCCTGAAAGATTTCTTGAAATTGCCTTCTGTAGTTTCCTTCCTCAATGTAGCTAACTATAAAATTCTTACACTGTGTAACTAAAATGCTAGATTTTTTCCATAATTCATATTGATTTTTGCATAAAATGGCTATTCTGAGCTCAGAACTACATAATCAAACACAACCATCAGTTTCTGGTGCTAAACAAAATTGTCCCTTTGGGGGGATTTACTCACACCTCCATTGAAGATTAAGGAAAAAATAATCATCTAACTTCCTGAAACATTATAGCTTTACATTAGACAAAATAGACACTTCTAACTGGAGTCCATTTCCAAGTCAGGTAAATCAAGTAGTCATAGCTCCACAGTCAAGAACTAAGTTTTATTTGTGAGTCAAATTTCTAGACAGCACCCAAGGCTTTTAAGCCTCTTAATATTCTGAAAAGGAGGTGATGCTGAAGGTGCTTATGAAAAATGATATTTTTCTAGGAAATTCTTATCCAGTGTTAGCAAAAGCTTTTCTTTTTCTCCCCCAAACAAATCAAGACTGCCACATTAATCTTCAGATAAATTCCTGTTCTTAGAAGATGTAATCCTAAGGTCCTATCACTTTTTCCTTTCACATCCAAAATTGCCTTGGGGAACAGCTACCCAAGCTCATCTCCCCTTTCTCCTTCCAACCCTCACTACCTCTGCCAACCCATACCAAATCTCCTCCCCATTCCCCGGGCATGCCAGCATTGATTTTCCTTGTCTTCTTAATACACAGAAAACAGCTCTTACATGTTTTGCTGAAACTTTTTCCTGAAAAACTTAGTCCCTGTAATTCTAATAGGGACTCTGTTACATTGTTCACATTTCAGCTCAAATATTCCTTTCTGACAGAGGTCTTTTCTGACCACCCAAGCAAACATGGCTCCACCAGTGACTGACTGTATGTCTCATTCCTTCATTTCACTGACTTCATGTAGTTAGCCTTAGTTGAAACTAACATGCCTATTTTTTCCATGATTATTTATTATCTGTCTGTCTCTCTCCCCACTGGAAGAGAATATATTTAATAGACCAGAGACAGGAGCAGATCCACTGCGACTAGGAGAGTAATGTCACATAGTTAGGCAACTCAGTCTCATCCCCAGCCTCTTGGTTCCCTCAACCTGATCAGGAATGTTGATTTCTTTGGCTGTCCAAATTACTCAGACATCCTCAAACCACCTGACTTTCATTTACTTTCCACAAAATGAATACTAGTTCCCAATCATGCATTCCAGTACTTTCTTACCAAATTGATAGTCCTTGATTCTCTCAGGTATTTTACATCCTTTCAAGAAGCACCCTGTGCCTGAAAGGTCACTGAACTTCAATGCAAGCACCACTTCTGACGACTTCCAAATGTAGCGTCCAAACAGCCTGAGGGCTTGTCTGTATGATATTATATCTCCCGGAGGCTGGATTTGGGTTTGTTAACTTTAAAATGCAAGGCAGGTTTAAAGATTAACAATTTGCCTGGATAAAAGAAAAGGGAAAAATATAATTAATCATTTGCCTGTCCCCCAACACTAGTTTACAAAACCATGGTGCAACTTTATTGAGCTCAAAATTGAAGGGTGGCAAGGTTAATATGTAGCTTTAGACCTCATGGTTTCATTAACAAACACATTATGGGCTGTAAAGCTGAACTGACATTAATGCTAGGCCCAAACAAAGTAAATAATTACTGGCTTGGCAAATGAGGAAGTACTTGCAGAGTTTGTTTACATTGGGTTTTTGGAAAATTCATGTTGGCAACAAGTCAAATACAGTTTGACTAGTAATTGTGACAATTGCTCACAGATGCTGCTGGAAGAACAACAAAAGAATGGATTTATGGCTTTTCTCTCTCTCTGCATTTTCCCCTTTTGTTGCTTTTTTTTTTTTTCTTTACCATTTGGATCAATAAAGAACTTGCAGCCACAAAGATAAGTGAGTTACATGGCAGATGGGCTTTGGAATGTTTAAAAATCTCATGTTGCATTTTGTCTCTTGGCCCTAGATTGGAAAAGACACAGCTGCATTCAAGCTGCAGTCATAAAATCCATTGCTCCTTGAAAATGCCTATGGGTCGGTCCTCACAATAGAGCAGAGTTGAGATGAGGTTTGCTTAGAAATTTCCCAACAGAAAGACTGGTTTGCTTTGTAGTATTGCACTGTGAACAAACCACTGAGTTTCTAGAGGAGCAGACAAATGCCTGGCTCAAGAGGATCCATTTCATTTTCCAAACTGGCTGAACTGAAAAGTATAAACAGGAATCAAGGGAGAACACAACTCACCAAACTGGAAAATAGTTCTGCAGGGCAATTGAGGTCTGTGATATATAATTTGAAACAATTTTGGTTTTTCTCATCAAAGATCAGGGTTTTGCCAACTAAAACGTTAATTCTTCACACACATGCATACCTACATAGCCTAGTCCTTCTAAACCCTTCTAAACCTTTGAATGTAAATCCCTTTATACTTGGAAGATAGAATTTCAATGGTTTTGAGTATACATGCAAAGTCTGAATCTTTTTAATTCCATTTCTACCAAGTTCGAGTAGTGAAAGTTAGAATAGTTGAAGACTTTATAGTGCTTAACTGATTCATTCAACATGAGGATCTAAAGCTTTCCTTATTGTTTAACAGTGTTATCTAGATCCACAATCTCTGTGATATCAAAGCCATAGTCATTGTCTGTTCGAATACACTGTGCTATTAATTTTTAAATCATGCCAATCATAGTACTTCCTTGGGTGATTACTGCATAAAACTGAATAAAATCAGAACATTTTCTGCTAAGTAACTAAAATAAATAAGAATCCATGACAAAATAGGTTTATTTTGTTACCAGCAATTTAGGTTCACATGCTCACGTTCATTTGCTTAGGTTTGTTTGCTTGTGGCTGAATTGAAGAAGGTCATATACTTGAGTAAAAAGAAAAAAAATATTCAAAAGTAGCTTCCAGAAGATGCAGTGGCCTACTTGCCTCAAATCACCATCTCAGCTTGTACAAGTAGGCAAGAGATTTTTATAGTAAGGAACAGAGGAGCGGAGGAGCACTGTGAGATAATGAAAATCATGCTTCCAGTGATTTTCAGCTAATTGTACCTTCTTATGGAAAGGACACTGGGCTCCAAGCCTCCTGGTATCAGCATCTGCATATTCCATCACTTCTTTTCTGCTAAGGAGAAGAGGGCACGTTGGTTATATGCTCATCAGGAGAAAGTTTGGAGAAGTTGTTTATCTCTAAAGGAAAAAGAGCTACCTTTTAAAGTTCCATTTTGTAGTGCCAATTACAATTTGAATGCTACGTTCATCTATGAATAACATACTTTATGCACATCATAGAAGTTCTGAATTTTCTTTTTGCCTTTAACCTCAGAACTGGAAATATTCCTTAGAAGGAAAAGGTCTTATTGTGAAGTTTACCTGTTTGTAGATAGAACACCAAAAGCTATCATTTTATAAACTCTAAAATCTCCTAAATCTTAACTTTGAATTGCCACATTTCTCTGATAATAAAATTTAAGAAGCTACATGTAGGATGCCAAGAGAAGCTGTATGGAGGCTGGATAGAAGCAAACTTTTTCAAAGATTGCATTGAAACTTTACTTCATGTCTGTGTCATCATTGGCCATTAGAACTGTTACCAGACTCTAGGGTTCTGTAGACCTTTTCAGGTCTTTGGTGTCCTAAACAAAGAATTGGGTAAAACATGCAAAAAGGTAACAAGATTTTACATTAATTAAACGTAGGAAAAGAAGCATGCTTTGTAGAGTGAGAGCAGGCCACTGAGAAAGTTCACAGTACTCAAGAAGTAAATGGTAGATGTCTTATATATCTTTCATTCTTCAGAGTGATGTCAGATCAAGTCCATCCTATCAAAACCCTGCTTGGTTTTGCATGAAAAAAATGGGCTATAGTTCTTTTTGATTGGTCGCAGGTGCAAATCTTGGAAACTCTGCTCTGCGCATGTGTCCTGGATCTGTGTGATTGACAGGTCATATTCACTTGCTCAGCTGGTTGGCCATTTCTTAATCTCATGGCTTAAAATCAGACAAAGTACTGACAAAACGTTGCTGATGGCAAATCTTCACCAGTGTCTTTAAATGTTCTTGACCTACTGGTTAGTGAAACTTTCTGGTACACATTGATTCTAGAGCAATGATTACAAACAAGGATTTGGGTAACAGTCTACCAAATCTGTGATACATGACTTGAATCATTTTAATTGCCTTTTCACTAGCTTATTTACCCTAAATTTTTACCTTAAGATCTTTCTTCCATACTGCAGTCAGCAAATATTTGGCCACGTTGTAACTGGCACTGTGAAATGGAATTTAAAAGAGTAAAGGTGTCTCTTAGGGATAAGCAACTTTTCCAAACATCCTTCTGCTGAGCACATAACTGATACCCGCTCCTTTCCTCAGCCCAAAAGAAGTGGTAGAACATGCAGATGCTGACAATGGCAGAGCTGGAGTCCAGTGCCTTTTTAGTGGAAAGAGGACAATGAGCTGAAGAAGGTTAGAAGCGATGAAACAAGTGCAAAGTCTACATTATCTCTCTGAACTCCACTTCCCTTCTGTTCCTCACTATAAAAGACCCTTGCACACCTATACACAGTAGAATGATGATTAAGACAAATGCACCCCTCAATCTCCCCTGAGCTAGCTTTGAATAAATTCTTTTTTCCTTTTTATCAAAATATATGGTGTCCTTTGATTTGGTTGGAGTCAAGCAAATGAACCTGAGTGTTCAAACCTAAGTGGCCAGAAATAATGTCACAACGTTGCTTGGAATTGTTTGAAGGCATCCTTCTGCTTACAGTCTAAAGACTACACACTCACACGTTTCTTTGACTATTAACACAGTTTAACCCCAGTCCTAACCCATGGCCTGACCCTTGTACTCTCCCTTCAGATCTCATTGACATCTTCTCAAAAATCCCTATACTTGACCTAAATGAATATCCTGAGGCGAGAGAGGAATTGGTTTTCTTTTACCATGGAAGAATTACATTCTGTGATGCAAGACCTGATAAACCCCATTAAAGATTTTGTGCACTGTATTAATAAAGTTCCTGGAATTTGAAACTTGTGCCTCCACTATAAAACCAGATCTTAAATTTCACTAATACTTTTTAAGGAATTTGACCGTTTTCAAGAAAAATAATTTTATAAGAATTTGGAAATTCTCTGATGTGCTACTGTCCATCATAGAATGTTACCTGTCTTTCAGTGTAACAACTGTTGAGATTCACAACTGGCTTACAGATTAAAGTTACATTGTTGAATAACTTGCACATAGAGAAATCAAAATTACAACCACAGGCAAAAATGGATGCATTAGAGGTGAATTTTGGAAGAAGTTTAAAAAAAAAAAAAGAAAGCAGTTACACAGGGAGCACTTATATTTGGTATGAATGGCTTATACTATTGATTAAAGCATTTCAAAAATCAATGAAAGAACACTTTGCAGCAAGTGGCTTGCGGGAACCTTGAGGAAAGATCATTTTGACTCAGTTCAAAGGTTGGAAGTCCCTGCTCCAACTGGTAAAAAAGTAGATACCACCTTCTTTTAAAAAAGAAACTGGACAACTACAAATTCAGAATTTAAAGTCAAATGTTAATAATCTAGTCTTTGTTCTTGTTCTTGGTTTTTGGTTTTGTTTTGTTTTGGTTTGGTTTTGGTTTTTTGAGACTGAGTCTTGCTATGTAGTTGAAACTGCCCTGGAACTCACTATGTAGCCCAGGCTGGCCTCAAACTTTTAGTGATCCTTCTGCTTCAGCCTCCAGAGTGCTAGGATCACATGTGTATAGTCAACTTTTTTAAAAAGGTATTTTAAAAAGGTAATATCTAAATTGATGCAAAAATTATAAAATTTATTTCATTACATTTATTTTACAATATTATCTCACATCTTCTGTTAATTTAGAAACTTAGAATAGCAAAAAATCTCCGTAATATGAATTACAAGATTTAATATCATATCCTTTGTACAAAGTAAGCTAACAATACATATTTTTAATTGGATTATATTAATTTAAGAAGTATTTTAGATCTGCTCAGACTTTCTGACACTGTCATTCTGCATTTCCTCCCTTTCAATTAAAGAATATGTTTTATAGATGAGCTACAGGTGGTTGTATGTATGTCCCTGTCAATCATGTTGGTGGAAACTCATTTGTGACAGCTCTACCACATCCATTTGACAATATGCAACCCAAGGTCAAGAACTCTAACTGCTTCCTTTTTAACTTCACATAGAGCATTTTAAAAATACAGTCTCCTGACTCCCAAATTTACCATATAGAGGTCACTTCCAGGACCTGAATTGAAATAAGCAGATGCTGAGAGGTTAATGAAAATGGAATATCATGAGAAATGATGGCCAAAGCTCCTGCCTAAACATCTATCCCAAAATTGAGAGTGGACATCTTTACGAATAATATTATATAATGGAATTGGGCTTATATTGAATTTTGGCTAAAACTGCAGAATAATTATTTAAGTATCCCTACATTTTAAAATGAGGTGCAAAGTCTTTAGAGACATCCATTGAAGGAGACCCCAAACTGCCTTAATGATTCAGAGGCACCATCTGCTTGAGGCAAAATCTGTACCACTAGAAGGGCAGAGCAGGAAAATGTATCTTTAGCTGCACTCTGTGACTGTCTCTGTCTCCTGAGTCAATTCATATAGTTTATCTTTCACAGTCACAGATCATGCCACTAGATCCAGTAAATGAGTGAGTGAGAGCACGCAGTGATGTTTCTAGGAGCCTGCCCTTCCACTGAATGGTATTTGGCAGTATATTCACTATATTTTTTATCATATCATGAAAGAAGACTTTCAGAACTGCTTCAGAAAGTGAAAAGGATAGTAAGTGTTTAAAGTTAGGTAGAGTACTTTGAGGAAATTGATGGCAAAGTCTTTTACTGTAACAAATTTTTAAACATTCACTGTATATTTGGTCATACTTCATATAGTGAGTTTTAAAATACAGCTTTTACTAACCTGTATACTTGATCCATTATTATGAAAAGTTATTTTGATGTGTGTATGTAGGAGTACTCATTGTTTTCTTTTGCCTTGTGCTTTCAGACAACTCAGCAAGACATTGTAGATGAGTAATCTGTCAAGTCAAGGGGTGTCCTCTACCATGAGTATCTTGTATTCTGTGGAAATAGGAGTTTTGAGATGTTTTCCCAAAGTTGGTACCATAGGTGGACATTTTCTTTGAGGTCCCTTAAACAGGGCCCATGATATTATCCTGAGGCCATGAGAAAAATGGTAACTCAAGTTCTGATGGCAGCGAAATATACAGCAGCAAACAAGGCCAGTAGGAGAACCAACACCATGCACGGGCTGCTGCCCAACTGGGAACAGATAGACCCAAGCCTCTCCCTGTGAATCAGCACCATTTGCAAACTGGGGGAAGAGAGAACAATGACTGCATCAGCAAACAAGCCCAATCTGGGAACCAGCACTATGCACGGGCTACCACCAGACTGGGAACAGCAAGAACCCATCTCCTTCTGGCCTGCAGGCTGGCAAACAAGAAGTACCAACCCCGCTCCAACCCCTCAGCCCCATAAGCGACTGGATTATCCAGAGAAACACAGGCTGTGATGATAGCTACCAAGGTGAAATGCAATTGGGTGCCTGTGGTGCTTTCATGTTTCACTAACGTTGCAGGGCCAGTGGGCTGATCATAGGTTCAGAGTATATTGGTATGCATGCAGTGTGGCATCTGAGGGGGGTGGGTATCTCCTTCTGAAAGTTGCAGCCGGTGTTGATTCCCTATGATCTTGTTTTGAGGTCCTATATTATTTCCATTGTTTTGTTGGGTTGGGTTTTATTCTCTTTTGTTTTGTTTGATTATGTTAAATCCCATGGCTGGAGAAGTTATTTCAAGGATAGCAAGATATATCACGGTAGCAATTTTGGATTTACTATTGGTTTGTTTTGAAATCCTTTATTGCATTCATTGTTTTGTTTTTATAGTTTTTATTCTATTCTGTTCTGTTTGATTTTTACTATGTCTGAAGTTATCTGCAGCTATTTTGAAGACATCAAAAGGCATTATGGTAACTGTTGTTGATTTCATAATGTTTTGAAGTCCTGTATCTCTTACACTGGTTTGTTTTGATTTGTTTTATTCTGTTTTATCCTCTTTAAAATAAAATAAATAAAAGAAAGAGAAATACACAAAACCACTAAAGAGATGAAGCCTGAATCACTAGGATTTTGCACACCCCTAACACATCCTGGGAAGAATAAGTATGCTAAATCACTAGTGAGGGGTAGGAGAGCCATAGCAGGAATGCAGGAAGGAAGATTCCTGCCTAGGTTTCATAGGTTGATTTATTCTCCTCCATGTCAGTTCTTCCCACACCAAAAGTAGTCTCTCATTTGTCTGCTAGCTGATCAATTTACAAGTTTAAAACTGCTGCAGAGAGTTTTTAATGTGATTTCATTTTTTTTCATTCCTTTATTTACTAAATAAAGGTGCATTTATTTTTGTGAGGTTAGGTGCATTTTATAGAAAGAAACTGAGGTATACTTGGTTGCTGATCTGTTTCCAGACTGAAAAAAAGTTTGTATTATTGCAATGTCAAGGAAGTTTTTAAATTACTACTGAGATATGAATTGCATCTGCTGGATTAGCCTCCAGTTGCTATGTAGTCTGATAAAACAGAAACTGATTTTTTTACTTCAAGTGGTGGTATCACTTCAGATACTATTTTTCCAGCCCTTAAACTGTGCAGTATCTTAATCTAATTTCCCTTAGATCTTTAAAGAGATCTCTTCTTTGGTGCATGCTACATCATGGAGCATAGGGGTCTTTAGGTCAGACTTCTTTTCAACTTGAACAAAAATAGCTTAAACATATTCATATCATAAATGACAGTACATATAGTTCTGCAAGACTTCCTGGCCTCCTCTGCAGCAACTCAGCACTGTGGCTTCTAGTTTTTCAGTCTTACCATATGGAACTAATCTGTTCCCAAGCAAATGTCAAATCTATAATAATTAGGTCAGTACCATTCATTTCTTCTCCAAACCAGTACTGACCTCTTGATGAGAGGATTGTGAGCTAGCTCTTTGCTTTTTACTTTAGGCGTTCACAAAGTTTATCTCACTTTGTCTTAGTCTTCTCTCCAACTCCCTTTAATCTGTTTCTTTGCCCAAAATCCCACAGTAGGAATGGTCCTGAGCTCCCAGATCAACAAATGTTTTCTAAAATTGACCAGGTAGCAAATATTTTAAGCTATGTAGGTCAGATGGCCTCTGCAGCTGCAACAGTGCTCTGTTACTTAGCATAAAAGCAAACAGAGACAAGGAAATGAATGTATGGGATTGTGGTCCTATAAAAGGTTATTTACAAAAGTAAGTGAACAAAGTAGATTTGGCTACTGGGCTGCTGTGCGAGTAGCTGGCCACCCTACTCACATGGCTCCTGAGCTTGGCAAAAATAGAGATCCACAGAAAAATTAACTTCTTAATTATCATCATTATTATTTGCTTTACAGAGAACTAATTTCAAAAAGGAGATGGCTCTCTTAGAGGCAAGAATTAGTTTTCTTTTCATCCTCTCCTCAGTGAAACTCTGATTCTCCTCAGGTGAATTACCTACAGTAAATTTTTATTTCACATTTCTTCTAGTTTACCTTCTCGTCTTCTGACTAAGAACACTAAGGCAAAGTCAGGAAAAAATTAAGAATTCATTACATTGAAAATTCAAGATGAATTGCAATTAAACTGACTAAGTGAATCTAACGAACACAGTATAGAGATTCTGGGAGGTGTTAATCCCTCTGTACTAGTTACTGTATGTGTTCAGTTTAATTTAGTTCTGGTGTCAAATATACTACTGAAAAACTAAAACAGGTTTAGAAAAGAGTAAAGTTTAACAACTTGCATGTATGTTTGTGTACAACAATGAAAATCGTGTTGTTTAGTTAAGAGAGGATTCAAGGGGTGATACTTAATATATTTGAAGAATTGCTTTTTGAATTTGAAGTATACAACTTTAGTATACCTTTAGAAGTAAACACAGGAAAGGAAAACTTCAGCAAACTATTTTTTTAAAAAGCTTTCATCAAAAGTTATCTGAGGATGCAAAGGATTACATTGAAATTTGTAGAATTTCTTTTTTACACTGTAGTACACAGATTGTGGCAGGAATTTGAGCATCACCTGGTCCTTTGGATTAAGTTAGTGACTCTTGGCTATAAATTTCATGAAACAGAAAATTTCTAAATGGAAATCAACAATGACTACTAACATTTTATAATGCCTAGTAAAGATTTTCAAACCAAACCCATTGTTTGGTATCATTTCATAAATACACTATATTTTAAATAAACACATAAAAATTAAAGATCTTCTTTCAAAAAACAAAAACACTTGAACAGTTTCTAACTTCATCAAATAAGAATATTGCTAAGTAAGTAGAGAGAAGAGATGACATGGGTTTTTCTTTTTTCCCTCCTTTCCTTTAGTACAGAATGACAAAATCTCCATTATGGATTAGCATGAGTCACTAATCATCATCTAGGAATCATTGAAAATTTAGTCTCTTTTAATTCTACCATTCTGAGCTTTTGTATGAGTATGACAATACTGAACTGCAAATTGGCTCTTCTGTGTATGTAGTAGTGACTGAGCAAAGTAAGTTGCTTTCAAAATGCTTTGTAACATAAATTATTTATTTTAAAGGACTCCATTTACCTACAGGTGGTAACATGCTATAGCATAGGCAAAGCACAGCTTTCACAGTGTGTTTTTTTACTCTTGTGGTAATTAAACTACAGCATAAAACAGGAAAATTTACTAAATTTACTAGTTAGGATGTATTGCCATGAGCTAAATTTTGTTTCCTTAAAAATAAAGGGCAAGCAAACTTATATGCTAACCTTTGAATTTTCAGAGAAAATAAATCCAGTGCTAATATGAAAGGAATAGTAACTTTATCCAGGAAATTTTCTAGGTGCACATAACATTTCAAAACAACTTAGTCAAATTTCTCCACTAACAGTCCAAGTGAAAAGAAGCTAGAAAGTAGTGTTTAGAACATCAGACCCAGAGTAGAACTCTACCTCCAGTGATTTTTGGCCTCTTTCCTCAAATTTTTCTTCGAATATACATTGTAAGATTATTTGTATTAATTACCCTAAAATAACTTTGTGAATTCAGTGCATAGCTTGATTTGATTCCCTAAATAATTCAACATCAGTACACATATCCCACAAGCATACACACACACACACACACACACACACACACACACACACACACACAAATACTAGCCCTGGTAGGAGTGACAGATAGTGACTAGTGAGGGACAAACACTTCACCAGCTTCTACCACTGCTATATCAATGCACATAAATTCTCATTTGTAACACCCCTGCAGTTCCATTGTGTGGTTCCATTAGTCTATGCATGAATTATTCACACATGATACATCATAATGGCATCAGAGCCATTTATGATATCAATTCATACTATTATAGAACAGGTAATCTTCAGCTGTCCAACACAACATGTGTTAATTAGATCTCCAAGAAACTTTGCTAGTCAATCATCTTCACAAAGCCCTGCTCCTGTTCCACCTCCAATATGCCTTCCAATCACTTCATCCTACCTCTATTTTTCATTTTTTAATTTACTTATGGAATACCTGACATATTTAATCGTTTAAGCTACATTTTTTGTGTTGCTTTGCAGATTTAACTCTTGCATCCCCAAGAAAATTAGTTGATTCTTGAATGGTAGAACTATAGGCTATGGCTCTTCTGTAACTTTCACAGTTCTTTGCAATGTTAGACATGTAATAAATTTTAATTGAATTGTTTTTGACTTCTTTAACTGCCCTACAAACAGGTGCAAACCATAAATTTCTAGAAAGCTGGCTACTTGATTTAGGTCATTTCAATTCTGAATATTTGCACAAGTTTCGGGTTATGTAGACTATTATTCCTATGAAATATTTGTTCTATTTAGCTTCTATTCTATTTCTATCAATTATCTGAAGATGCAAAATGCTTTTTGCTTTAATATTTAGAAATCAGAATTGGTTTTAGATTAGGAGAAATCTAGCAAATCTATGGCATACTGATTGACATAATGAACATTCAGTATGTTGTCACCATTATTTTTCCACTCTACATTTATTCAGGGCATGCCACAATTGGCAATCTGGCATTGTGCTAATTAAAGACCAATTTATAATGGAGAATCACATAGCTAAGTCTCATGTATTCAGTAGGTACTTGTTACAGTTTGTGTCTAGATGTCTCCCCCAAACCTCACGAGATCCTACAGTATTTTGGAGGTGGTTGAATCTAGAGTGTGTGATTGATTAGTAAGGCAATGCTGGCATTAAGGGTGGGTGACTGCAGGATCAGTTCACTCATTGGATTGGCACTACCATAATCCCAGATAAAAAGAGGCTTATCTCAAGCTCTCTTGTTGCTTTTGCTGTCTTCC
The DNA here is from genome assembly GCA_004363535.1 of Dasyprocta punctata. Classification (NCBI taxonomy): domain Eukaryota; kingdom Metazoa; phylum Chordata; class Mammalia; order Rodentia; family Dasyproctidae; genus Dasyprocta; species Dasyprocta punctata. Next base: position 18,191 of record RJWM01018994.1, on the reverse strand, counting down.
ACTGCCACAAACTGTTGCCCCTCTGTCATGTACCACCTGGCCTTGGAGCCAACCAATTATGGACTGAAATCTCTACAAACTGGGAATTTAAAAAAACCTTTCTCCTATTACCTTTTTTTTTTTTTTTTATTTTAAAGAGAATAAAATAAAACAAAACAGCACAAAGCAAATCAGAACAAGACAATGCAAGCAACACAGAACTTCACAACAAGACAACAGGAAATCATCAGTGGCTACCATTATGTCTCTTGTTTTCTTCAAAATAGCTGTCCATACCTTCACACACAATACAATCCAACAAAACAAAATAGTGTAAAACCAATAAAAAAAAGAATGAAAGCATTATGTGACTTCAAAACAAGACAACAGGAAATCAACAATGGCTACCATAATGTCTCTTGTTCTCTTCACAATAGCTGCCCAAACTTTCATACACAATGAAATCAGTAATAGAAAACAGACTAAAACCAATTAAAACAAAAGAATGAAAACATTATAGGACTTCAAAACCAGATAACAGGAAATGAACAATGGTTACTATAATGTCTCATTTTCTTCAAAATAGCTGTTCACACTATCATACATAATAAAATCAAACAAAATAAAACAGAATAAAACTAATTAAACAAAGAATGAAAGCATTATAGGACTTCAAAACAAGATAATAGGAAAACAACCATGATTACCATCATACATCCCATTATGTTCAAAATAGCTGCCCATACCATCAGACACAGCAAAATCTAACAAAACAATATAGAATAGAGCCAAACATAACAAAATTGTGAGAACATTACCAGAGTTTAAGACAAGACAATAAGAAATTAACATTGGTTACCACCTTCTACTCCTAGGTGTTTCCTCCCCTATCACTTTCATAATATCTATTATGTTTTGTGGATCCCACTAACTCCTTCTGTTTTTTATGCTAGTGTTCACCTATATGAGTTCAAATTATTTTACCCATGAACATGACCTCCAGCTGCATCCATTTGCCTACAAGAGGCTCAAGATTATCCTACTGTATAGCTGGGGAGCTTTCCATTATATGAAAATGCCATATCTTTCTTATGCATTCTGTGGTTGATGGGCAAGTTACCCTGGCTTTTTTCTGGTTTCCTGTCACATGGACCAATTGTTTTCTCCCTTTTGATTTTCAGTCTATGAATTTCCTTTCAAGTAAAATGTGTTTCTTGTATACAATATATTGATGGATTTTGCTTCTTGATCCACTCTCCCTGTGTTTCCTTATATTGCTGAATTGAGGCCATCTACATTAGTGGTTGCAACCAGCATACATTGGTTTGTCTCTGCCATGCTGTCCTCCCACAGTTGGCCCTCCACTTTTCCCCTTCATTCAATTGCCTGTCCTGCTTGGCAAGTCTCCTCTGCTGCTGTTTCTGGAACCATGGTCATCTTTATCTCTCTCTAGAATATCTTTCAGCACTCTCTGTAGGGTTGGTTTGGTGGTCATGAATTCCTTCAGTTGTTCATTATCATGGAAGTATCTTATTTTTCTATCAAATTTGAAAGGTAATTTTGCAGGGTACATCAGTCTGGGTTGGAAGTTTTTTTCTCTCAGAATTTGGAACATTTCACTCCAAACTCTCCTTGACTTGACGGTTATGTTGACAAGTCTGCCATGATTCTAATTGGATTTCCTTTATATGTGATCTGTTTCTTTTGTGTAACAGCTTTTAGTATTCTTTTCTTGCACTGAATTTCTGAAATCATGATTATATTTCTGGGTGTAGATTTAGTTTGATTACGGCTAGTTGGAGTTCTATATGACTCTTATCTGTATAGCAGATCCTTTTCCCATGTGTGGGAAGTTTTCTGCTATTACTTCTGTAAATAGCCTTTTTACTTCATTTGTGTTGACCCATGCTTCTTCATTAATACGTATCACTTTTAAATTATTTCTCTTTGCATCATCTGACAGTTGTTGAGTTGTTATTTCCCGTTTCCTTGTTATTTTTAAAAGATCTTTGCTTTCACAATTGCTAGCTGCAATCCTATCTTCAAGATCTAAAAGTCTAGTTTCTGTCTCTTTCAAGCAGTTTTGCCAGCTTTCAATTGATTTCCTTTATGTTTTTCATTATTTCTTTTACCTGAGACATTATTTCTGATTTGATTACTTTTACAGTCTCATGAAGTTGTTTCTTTACTTCAATTGTTATCATCTTGGAGGTTTCAGGTGTGTCACTCCAATTTCTTCCATTAGTGTATATCCCAGACTTGTTCTGTGTGGGTTGCAGGTCTGAGATTGCTTTCTGCTCCTTCGTCTTGACATTCTCCTGGGTTCCTCCCAACAAGTTGGTTGTGGAGTCCCAGGCACTTCTCACATTGACTGCCCCTCCGTGGTGTAGGGGAATGGGACAGGCACCTGTGTTCCTCTGACCCTGGGTTTACAGGAAGGTAGCATGGCATGAATTGTGCTTCTCCAAACCTGTGCAGCTACACCAGGACGTCCCTGATGGTCAGGGGTGTGTGGTGGTTGGGCTACTTCTCTCAGCCTGCGTGTTTACACTGGAACTCTCGCGATGCTGTCAGGCACACAGGAGTGTGTTTGTCTGATTATCCCGGTGGATGATGGCTGCCTGAAGGAAGAAAGGACCGCCAATGGAAGCCTGTGGGTGAGGTGAATGGGGCTTACCTGGCTGCATATCCCTGTTCCCACAGGCTGCCCAAGCCTTCTGTTGTCCGCAGCTGACAGGTGGAGATGGATTTGCTGGGTCTCTCTGCCCATGCTGGCTGACCACAGGCAGGCCTCCTTTTAACTTTGGATGTTTGATATTTTGTGTCGGCAATGAGAGAAAAATAACTAAGACAGTATTCAATAACTGATAAGTAAATTCTATACCAAGAGGTAACATACATACAGAAACATACTGGTACCACCAGAGCACAACCTAATGAATGGTTACTAAGTAAACGTACCTGTGACCAGAGATGAGTTGAGACAACAGGACATTATCAACAACCAAAAACCCTTCTATAGAGCCTTCAGGTAGCTATGTCTCCGCTCTATCAAATATAATAAGTATCCTTTCTCCTGACTTCATTCAGCATTATTTTTACCTGTTTTTGAATTTTGCATAAATGGCATCAAACTGTTAGAACGCTTTCATTAATGGCTTCTCTTTTTCAAGTACTTGTGGTATCAATAGATATTTTCGCATGTAGCTGTGGTTTTTATCCATGTATGGTATTATATATCATTTGACTCTAAAAATGTACCACAATACACTTATCTATTCTTTTGGTATGTGGGTTGTCTTTAACAGAGCTATTTTGAATATGAGTAAGTATGCCCTTTGGGGAATGTACGTATATATTTCTATTGAGCATAAACATGGGTAAGCGGTTGATTAGTTATGCTCGTATTTACTTGATAATTAAATTCAGTGTGCTTAGTGTTATCAGAAATTGCAGAATAGATTTTCAAATTGTTTTTGCCAACTTATACTGCCACTAGCAGTGAATACCAATTTCCCCACCAGTTCTCAAATTACAAGTCTTTGTAAAATTTTGACCATTCATATAGTATGTGTAATGGTACCTCAGTGAATTTATAATTTATATTTCCATGATGTAAAATTGAGAGCTTCTCATGCTTATTGATCCTTCAGTAATCTTTTGTGAGGTTCCTAGTCAAATATTTTGCTCATTTTATTGTATTACCTTTTCTTTAAAATTTACATATACTCTTTGTGTATAATTTAATCACTGATATATTTAGATTGTACCTACCAATCTGTTTTCTATTTGACTTACTTGTTCTATGAATATTGTTTTACTCCTCCCTTGTCTTTTTTTGATTAATTTTTTTATTTTTCATCCTATCCTGTTAACTCATTATATATTCTTTTATTATCATTTTAGTGATTACATTAAAGAATATACTATTTGTCTTTGACCTCGACAAATTATTCATTTATTCTCTTCCCATAATTGCAGCAATCTGAGAATATATTAACTTCATTCATCTCCCTCTTACCTTTTACCTTTTATGTTTATGTCTGGAATATTTTCTTCTAGCTGAATTTTGTGTGTGTGTGTGTTAATTACAAAATTCTCTCCAACTTTTGTGTTCCCAAGAACATATTAATGATCAAAAGGTGTGTTTTAAAGTTTATTTTTACTACTTCACTTTCATACTGGATGGGTAGTATATGTATTAGCCATAATTCTCCAGAGAAACAGAATCAACACAATGTGCATTTATAAGGAGGATTTATTAGACTGATCTATAGGATCAATCCCAGAGGCTTAAAAGTTCTAAAGTGTCCATCTACAGGCTGGTGAGCATGGGAGACCAGTAACATGACTCTACCCAAGAAGCTGAAAGCACCAGAAAGAGACAGATCCCCGATACTGCTGCTAGTCCAAGAGAGGAGTTTAAGAGACCTCCCAGAGGGCTATGGTGCAAGTTCAAGTTCAAAGACAAAGAATCTGGAGTCTGAGGCCCAAGGTGGCAAAGGCAGAATAAACACCTACTTTAGGGGTGGGAGGAGACAGACGGAGAAGAGCGGCAGGGAGACAGAGACAGAGACAGAGAGACAGAGAGACAGAGGGATTTGACCCTCCTAGCTGATGGGCTGGTACATATCTATATTCAGGGAGGACTTGCTCACTCTGTTTAGCAGATCTATAGGCCCATCTTCTCTTGAAACACACCAAATGTATACCTTATAAATTCTTGAGATAGCTCTCAATCCACTAAAGTTGATATTCGACAATAATCATAACATTTTTTATTATAAATACTTATTTTACTTTTGCTTTTGCTAATGACAAATAAATTGGCACTTCTTTCAGCACTTTCCATTTTCTCTCAGCTTGCATAGCTCATGTCAAGAAGTCAAACAGAGATTTGGTGTTTGCATATAATTCCCCTGCTTTGGCTGTTTTTAAGAATTTAATCTTTGTTTAGGGTCTTAAACAATTTGACTATATTATTGTTGAGTCTGGATTTCTTTGTGTTTATTTTCCTTGATTTTTGAACGTATAGGTCACTATCTAGTTTTTCAAATATTGTTTCTGTTTCATTCTTTCTGTCCTTGTCTCACAAGTCTCTAATTATATGCATAGTGGAACTTTGGTAATGATCGTACATGTCTGTAATGCCCTTTCCATATTCTCCATTATTTTTTCTCTCTATGCTTCAGTAAGGATATTTTCTGTTAAAGTGTTTTCTAGTTTACAAATCTTATCTTCTGCTGGATTGACTATACTACTAAATATACTTCTGAGTCAGTTTCAGATACTGTGGTTTCCTGTTTAGAATGCCCATTCATCATTTTAATTTATAGGTTCTAAATTCTCCCATGAAATTCTCCATTTTTCCATATATAATATTATTATTCTATATATGATACATCTAGAAGATATATATATAAAAGATATATATATATATAATATACAAGGTGTATATATATGTGTGTATATATATATATATATATATGATCTTTTATTAATCTATGTCCTTGAATCTATTAGTCTTTACTAACTACTAACTCCAACATATGGATTATTTTTGGCCATGTTTGTCACATTGCTTTATTATTATTCTCTTGATATTTTTGTCTCACAATTCTGTTTTTTGGCATGTTTAATAGTTTTGAATTTAATACCACAGATTTTAAATAAAGACAATGGGTTATGGAAAAACCCATTTTCTAGAGATGCTTAACCCTCTCCTCATCTATAGAGCATGTGTGGGGGAACCTATCAATGTAGGAATAAGCTAAATACATTTTACATTTGTTTAGCTATGTTTTTATATGGCATAAGTTTCCAGGGTATGGTGTATGACCAAAGTTTCATTCCCTGGCGAGAAATGAGGGATTTGTTTCCTTACCATAAGAGCGAAGAAAATTGCTGTTTTTTTCTATGTATTGCTTATTCATCTTCCAACAACCAAAATTTCAGAATTCTGCAGATTATTTTAAGGGAAAAACCTACCATGAATTTTATGTCTTACATGTCACATTAGCAAACATGAATGCTTCTTCTCAGTCTAACAGGAGCTACTCTTAGCCTGGGCAGAGCCCAAGAGCTCAACTTCTTGCATATACTTACATTTTACAAATACAATTCACATAAATGAGAGCGTAAAACCTCAGCCACTTCTCTGTGGCTCTCCTCTCTTCATATTCTTAGCTCTTCTACTCTTCATTACTTTAACCACTCTCCAATGCTGTTAATGATATGATCTTTTAGGCGGGGATTTAGCTCAGTGGCACATGCGCCTGTCTGGCAAGCGTGCGGTTGTGAGTTCGATCCCCGGTACTAAAAAAAAAAAAAAAAAAAAAATCTTTTAATAAATCTGTGTTTTCCAGTTATTCTCAGGGAGATCTTTGGTGCAGCAATAACTATTCTATCTTCCATAGGGAGATCCATGCAATAATGGTTTAGGATGGATTCAAATATGTTAGTTAAAATATAAAGTACATTGAAATTTGACAGATAATGCTTGTCCCAGGTGAAAACAAAATGTTGATATGCAAACTACAATGATAGCAAAGCTATTTTCTTATTTTAATTCAAAACATAATAAGTTTCAAAAATTGATAGAGTGCTAAACATGCATACAGTGAACTCAAAGTTTAATTGTTTTTAGTCCTACTTTTGTCACTACACAATGGCAACGAAGCATTTTTAGAGATAAATGATTATTTTGGGGGAAGATCATCTTATATCCTGAGGATTTGTTAGTAATTCAGTTTTTCTAAGTACTAAAGAAATTGTGACACAAGATGAACTCAATGCTTTAAATATTTATTAAAATGGGTATACAGGTTTTGCATAAGGAGGTATGAAATCATAAATTCAGATGTGAGGACATTGAATGGAATTTTTATTATTAAAAAAAATTAGCCATGGTTCAGTGTAGCTCATGCACATGTAAGCTTTGACTCCTAGTTTTTCCCAATATTTTTAATATAACCTCACTATAATTTTATGTTGTAATTTTTGTTAAATTATGCTTGGGGAAATTACATATAACCTCAACAGCAAAAATTTTGAGATCCACGTTATGTGCAAGAAGTCTGACCAGCGAAATGATAGTGATAGCTGGCTATTGGTTGCATTTATTAGAGTTCAATATCCTTTATTAGAAATTGTTGGGTCCAAGTGTGAATCGGATTTCAGGATTTCCCCCGCCCCAGATTTTGTAATATACATAATGAGAGGTTTGCATATACATAATGAGAGGTTTGGTGGATGAGAATCAATTCTAGACATAAAATTCATTTGTTTCATATAGACCTTTTTCGCATAATCTGAAAGTTTTTATAAAATATTTGTAACGTGCCTGCATTTGACTACACACCTGCCACATGAGGTCAGATGTTGAATTTTCCATTTGGGGCATAATTTCAGTTCTCAAACAGTTTTGCATTTATTTTGGAGCATTGTAAGCATTGAATTTTCAGATTAGGAACACTCAGTTTGTCAGAATTGTTAAATAAATGAACAAAATGTAATACTTTTATTTTTCTAAAAATCTTATCCATATTATGAATACTGTAAACTAAACATTCAAGATTTTGCAAATACAGTAATTTAAATTTTACTGCTAAATCCAATAAATCCTTACATAGATCCAAAGTTCAATTGTTGATGAACTTAACCTTGGATTTCATGGGGTCAATAAACTACTCTTTTCACATAATACAATTTGCTTTGATTTTCTGTCCGTTATAAATTAAACCAACAAAATCAGAGTTTATGTATTAAAAATCAAGATGTAATACTCAGGAGAGAAAAAAAATGTGGAGAACGTGTATCAGAACACATGTACCCATCATCAATAATCAAGAAGAAGAGGCTACTAATAATACCGAGATGAGAAGGACTTGGACAACAAGTAAAATAATTTTTCTTGTCTAGGTCTTGAAAGCAAGAGTGTAGCCTTTGATTTATGTATGTAAAGGTGGCTTTATCTTTCCTTTCTTCTAAGGACTTTAACTTCTGAGAACTGAGATTCCCCCAATAAACATGGTGAGACATTTTTGTTGAAAACATTTTGGTGCTCTTAAATACCGCCAAATCACCATTTCTACTGCTTTCTTTACTTCAGAATATTAAATATTTAATATCTATAACATATATATATACATATGATACAAAGCCACGAAGACAATTGTATTAAAGACAGAAATACTTTCACTGAATTATTAAAATTATTTTTCACTCATCCTTAAGTGGAAGTTTTTTAAAAGTTTTGTTTACTATCCTTAAAATTGAGATTGTTCTAGAATTGGCAATGAAAATCTAAGCTTGAAAGACTCCTTTCAAAAGTCCTTTTAAAACCATTTTCTCATAAAATGGTCACCAAATTCTTGTTTTTGTTGTATTAAAATATTTATTAGCCTATCATTGTTTAACTCTATTTGTTGAGAGAAATGCAAAGCATCATTTTCTTTTTACTACAGATTCTCAAGAACACAGAGAATAAGTAGAAAAGAGACAATGGTGTAAAAAATCACTGTGCTCTTCTTTCGACCTACCAGGGATTAAACCTGTGAACTGGGAAAAGTTAGTTATTCTTAGTCTTAAAACTTCTGAATAATGCAGAATTTGGTACCTGCTTCAGTGTTGTTTTACAGCCACATGAGTAACCAGGTCTAAAGTGCTACCATAAGATCAGGTGCCACATGTGTCCAGTTAAATTTCTTTCTTTCCTCCTTTTTGAAAACAAATATGGACACCATTGTACACGACAATATTTCTAGAAATCATCAATAAAAATGTAATGTTCCAAACTTTATTATATTATCTATTAAATCATCAGTTATTATGAAAAAATAAAAAGACTTAGGAAATAAGAAAGATGATTTAAAAAAGTGTTCTAGGCATCAGAAGACTTAAAGGGTATTAAATGACTACAACTTTCCACTGATAGGACTTTTTTAGTTGTAACACTAAGAGTCAGTACTTACTGTGTACCAAGCACTGTGCTCTTTATGTTAGGTATGTTTATACATGCAACACATAATTCAATGATGTCTAGAAGGTCTTCTTACTATCCACATATTAGAAATGAATAAATAGGATGAGAAGTAGAAATTAATTTGCCCAAGCTCACATTGCCAGTAATGGGGAGATCCTTGGTTGAAATCCAGACAATCTACCCTCAAGGCCTATTACTTTTCCTATGGACCAGAAACCTTAGTGTCTCCCAATTCATGCCCAAAGCATTAGCTTGTGTATACACATTTACTTATGTTCGTTAGCTGTATGAGCAACGTAGGAACCCACAGATCCTCCCCTAAGGAATGGCTTAGGGTATATTAACAGACAAAATGAGAGCCTTCAGTGACTGAGAGAATAAAAAGTGATATAAAACAAGAGTGAAGAAGGAAGAAAGTGCAGTTGGTTCCTCAAAAGTCATTACAGTTGAAAGTTAAAGAGATATCTTTACATTTATTGATGCCTTCTTCAGTCTCTTCCATTAGTGTTATATAGTTTTCCTTGTACAGAATTTTCACTTTTTTGAATAAGTTAATCACTAAGCATTTAATTGTATGTTTTGTAAATTAGACTTTCTTAAATTTTCTTTTTTGGATAGTTTATCATTACTTGTTATGGCTTGTGTCTAGAAGTCCCCCCAAAGCCTCATGCTGCCAGAGGTGGTGGTTTTTGGAGGTAGCTGGATCAGAGTGTGATGCTGAGATTAAGGATTTCATCCTGGTATTGATTAAAAGTGATTAATGGTGATACTGGAATTAAGATGTGTGAGTGCCATCTGCCCTAAGGACAAGTAGCTTGGATAAAATATAAGGGATAAAAAGAGCTTCTGTGATTGTTGCTTGTTACCGGTCACTCATTGCTTTGCGTTTGCTGTCTTGCTGCAGACTGCCTTCTGATTGCCATGAACTATTTCTCCTCTGCAATGGCCCTCTGCCATCCCACCCTGCCTTGGAGACAATCAACTATGAACAGAAACCTCGTTAAACTGTGAGCCAAATAAATCTTTCCTCCTGTGATGGTTGATTGATTGTATCAACTTGACTTCATCTCTTGAAGTTCAACTAAATTGGCTCAACAATTGCACACCCTAGGGGATAGAACGCCCACCAGAAAGCAGCTTGTCACCTCAATGTATAAAAAGGAAATGCAGAATGATGGATCTGTTTCTGTTTCTTTAGAGGAGCTCCAGTCTTTACCTTCAGTTTGGACATCATCTCCTGGCTTCCAGCACAGACTGTTCAGCTTCCAGCCCAGATCCTTCAGCATAGACTCTTTAGTCTTCCATTGCAGATCCATAGGCCTCCTGATACAAACTTTGGGAGGACATTGCAGCGAGCTCCAGATCTTCAATTGAAAACTTTGGTCTCCAATGTGCAGACAGACCCTCTGCACTCTTCCACCTCTGACTCTGTGGGTGGCCTTTGTAAGCCAATCTTGTAAATTCTTTTATATTTGTATATCTTGTGTTATATCTATTTCTCTAGTAAACACTGATTGATATACCTCCTTTATTATTGGGTGTCACGTGTTTGGTCTTAGCAACAGCAAATCAGCTAAGACATAAGATATTAGTGTATAGAAATAACTATGTTTTGCATCTTGATTTTTTTATCCTATATGGTGTCTGAATTAGTTTAGTTCAAACTTACTTCTGAATTAGTTCTAAGAGACTTTGGTGAACTCCTCATGATTTTCTACATATAAAATCACATTACCTGTAAAAAAACATAATAAATTTACTTCTTCTTTTCCAATTGGCTTTTCTCTCTCTCCCTCTCTCTCTGTATCCCTCTTTCTTTCTTTCTTTCTTTCTTTCTTTCTTTCTTTCTTTCTTTCTTTCTTTCTTTCTTTCTTTCATTTGCCTAATAGCTCTGATTAGGACAACCAGTACTACATTGGACAGAATCTGTAAGTGGGCATCTTGGTATGATTATATTTAGTCCTTTTATATCTATATCTCTCCTATAACTTATATTCATTCCTTCTACATAGAATCTGTTGAGGTTTCATCATAATGGACATAAAGTGTTGTCAAATGTCTTTACACATCTATCGATAGGATAATATAGGTTTAACCCTTCATTTGGCTAATATAGTGTATCATATTTCTTAATTTGTACCTATCAAAGCATAGCCCAGGTTTAAATCCCACTTAATCATGACATACAATCCTTTACTTGTGCTATTAATTTTTGATATTAGTCTGTTGATAGTAGTCTGTCAATAACTTTTCAGAGATATTGGTCTGTAATTTTTTTGTAATGACTTAGCTTCTCTTTGTTATCAGGGTAATATTGGCCTATAAAATGAACTTCAAAGCATTATTTATTTTTTCCATTTTTAGAAAGCTTTGAGAAAGACTGGTATTCATTCTTTCCTAAATGATTGATAGAATTTACCAGTGAATCCATCATGTCCTGGAAGTTCTTTGCTGGGAAGTTTTTGATTAGGTTCAATTTTCTTATTCACTATTTTCTGTTCAGATTTTCTATCTCTTCCTGATTCAATCTTGGAAGGTTGAAAGTTTCTAAGGATTCAATACTTTTACATGTCCATTTTACTCAAAGCAATCTATAGAGTCAATGTAATTCTTAACAAAATTAGAGTAGCATTCTTCAGAGAAATGGAAAAAGCAACCTTAAAATGTCTGTGTGACCACGTAAGATCAAACCTGGGGATATCAACCTGCCAGATTTCAAAATATAATACAAAGGTATAGAAATAAAAAGAATATGATACTGCCATAAAACAGACATTATAGACTAATGGAATAACTTAAAAACTCAAAATAAATCCACACAAGTATGGTCATTTCTTATTCAACAAAGGTGCCAAGAAAACACAATAGCTAAAGGACAGTCACCTCAACAAGTGGTTCTGATAAACCACATGGTCACATACAGAATTTGAACTATTATTGAGTCCTATGCTATGTAAAAAAAGTCACTACAAAATAGGTTAAAGACTGAAATCTAAAACCTGAAAATGTAGAACTCCTAAAAGAAACATAGGGGGAAATGTTCATCTAGATAATACTTCTTTTGATAAGACCCTCAAAAGCATAGGCAAATGAAAAAAAATAGACAAATGGTATTGCACCAAACCAAAAAGCATACATGCACAGTAAAGTAAGTAATCAACAGAAAGAAGCGGCAAAATACAGAATGGGAGTAATAGTTGCAAACTATATACATGACAAGAGATTCATACCCAAAATATGCAAAAAAAAAAAAAAAAAAGTAAAAACCCGATCTTTTAAAAAATGAGCAAAGGCCCTGAATAGTTGTTTCTCAAAGAAACGTATTCAAATGACCAAGGGGTATAAGAAAAGTGCTCAGCATCACTAGTGACCAGGCAAATACAAAACAAAGCCACAATGAGATACCATTTCACATCTATTAGAAAGGTTGCTATCAAAAAGACAAATTATGAAAAGTGTTGGCAAGGAGGTACAGAAGAATGAGCACTTACACTCTGCTGGTGAGACCATTAGTAGACAGATCCATTATAGAAAACACTATGGACAATCCTCAGAAAATTAAATTAGAATCATCACATAATTTAGCAATTCTGCTAGTAGATAAATATCCAAAAGAATTAAATCATTATGTCAAAGATATATCTATACCCTGATGTTCACTGCAGCATTATTCACAGTGGTCAGAATACAGAATCAGTTGACGTCTATACCAGTGGATTACTGGATAAAGAAAATGTGAGACACACACACACACACACGTGCATGAGGGAATGCTACTCAACCTTTAAAATGAAGCAAACCTTGTCTTTTGTGACAGCATGGAAGATATTTCAGGGCATGCACTAAACGATATTATCAGACACAGAAATACAAATATTTATCTCACTTACATATGACCTCTAAAAATGTTGAAATTTATAGAAGAAGAGAATACAATCATACTTGCGGAGATTCAGTAGGTGGAAGAAAATCCTCTGTGAAAGGGGGACCATCTTCATTAGTGGGAGACAGTTTAAATTCAAACCATAACACATGACAGCTATAGCTATTAATTCTATATTTTATATTTGAAATTTGCTAAAAGAATAGATTTTAGATGTTTCCTTTCCTCCCAAAATGGTAACTTTATAATGTGGTAAATATGTTCAGTGTCTTTGGAGTGGTAGGAATTTCACAATATATATATATATAGCGAAATATCCCGTTGTCCACCATAAATATAAACAGTTTTCTTTTCTCATGTAGATATAAAGCTATAAAATCAGTAGATAAGGCAACAAAATTGAGTCCTGGGAGAGTTAAAGCCTCGCTCAGAGTCACACTGCTCACTATGAATAAGAAAAAGCATGCGTGGGTCTGGCACATTGCATTTATAGGCCTCTGAGCGGACAAGTCCATGCAGGAGAGAACGTGGGTCCTGAGGTCGGCACACACACTACCTGGCTTTCTAAAAATGAGACCCATTCCAGCAGATTAATGGACTGTATTTACTTGAATGAAAGAGTAAAAGTATCTAAAATTTTTCCTAAAGCATGAAGATAAATAAAAGCCAGTTAGAAGAAAGCTTTAACAGGTTTTGACCACAAGAAGTAAGATTTAAAAAGAAAATTTCAAAACTGTTGATTTGAGGCCTGGAAGAAAAAAGAGCTGTTGGGTGGTGTATTTAATAAGGTTCTTGAACTCACCTTGTGAACAGGGCAACTGGTAAGATTCAGGACAGAAACTAATTATACAAACATATTGACCCTATAGAATGGAGAATTTTTAAAAATTTAAAAACCCATGGGGTATAAGTAAACCTTGGGAAACTTGAATAAGATCACTGGAATGGATCAATATCAATATTCTGGTGGTGATATGCTACTATGATTTTACAAGCATTATCTTTGGGAAAAACTGGGAAAGGGGAAAAAGATTTCTCTGCTTTCTTTAATAAATTGCACATTAATTTACATTTCAAAAAATAATATCTAACTTAACAAAATGGTTTCTCTATTGAAGTACTGTATGAGATGCAAAACAGCATAGGGATAAATGTCAGTGGAATGAATCTAGGGATGAATTAGTGACAATTTAGGTAATTATGTGTCATATTTTTCCAAGAATTGTGAGAATTACAATGCCATTGTTTAGATTTGCTCAATCTATGGCATTCTATTATAGAAACCAGAACAGACTAAGACATAGGTCAATCTAACTAAATTGGTTCTTTTCCTCCCATTAGTACCAGGTCTAGGCTATTGATTTAGCTCTCAATTTAGTATTGTTTACAATGTCCACTTTGCACATGCAAATTCCAGATTGCTTTCCACAAAATATATCTTTGATGACCCTTCCTATCTCAAAAAGAACCAAAGATTCCTCATTGTATACAGAATAAAATTAATAGCTTTAAACAAACATTCACAGTTCCAATCTTGCTAACCTTCTGTTGCATTATCCCTTAAAAAATCTTTGCTCAGTCCAGACAACTAAATCAACTTTTGGCTGCCAGCATAGGTTTTAGACAATTTGTTTCTTGTAAGCTTATAATTTGGGCATATTTAGACTTATTCCTCAAGTTAATCCCTATCTATTAAGTGATGTAGGTAATTGTTTATTCTCCTAGTCTTAATTCAGTCACCTGAAGCATGAGTATAATTGTAATAATTTCTAGAGATTTATTAAGAATGAAATAAAATGCCAGAAATTCTTAATGTTTAAAATTGACTGCTCAAAAGGAAGAACAACTGGGATAGGGGTAAGGAAAAAAAAAGAAGGGAAAAGAATGTAATATGTACATATTATATATATTATATATACATATGCACAAGATAGATAACTATACTACAGATCTCTGTTAGTTAATCAAAAAGAATGATTTGTGCTTTTATTCTTTGCTCATTTTTTTATGCTTATATCTTGTAATCTGAACAACTACTTTGAAGATAATATTATGCAATATATTAACCATTGTTAATCTCCTCTTATTGTGTTTTAAAATTCTGTATCATCATTTTTATTCTTTTTTCATTTTAAAATAAAAAATAAAGTAGTAAACCCTAAAAAATAAAATAAAATTAATAAAATTCACAATGCCTATGTTTAATCAGCTTTCTGTGACTGTAACAAATAGAGATAAATAAACTTGTAAGAGAAAAGGTTTATTTTGGCTCACAGTTCCAGAGTTTCCAGGCAGTGACAGAGGGGACACATTACTTTTAGGCTTCTGGTGGACAGATATCATGGTAGGAGTGTACGGCAGAACAATGCCATTCATGGCCACATCACTAAAGAGAGAGACACAATGAGAACCAGGTGCCATGAAACCCTCACAGCCATGCTCTCAGTGGACTGAAACCCCAACTAATCTCCTACAATGTCCACCACCTCCTGTGATTGCCAAAGGCTAGAGAAAAAGACTAACACATGGATCTCTGGGGGGATATTTCAGATTTGAACTATAACAACCTGGTACATAATATGATTTTGGAAGAAATCAGTTTCTTTCCTTATAATCAAACTGATTAGTGCCCTTTTCTATTCAGAGTGGTTTTTCTTATACATTGTATTTTGTTTCGGCTCACGTGTTTCCCCGAAGCCTCAGGCAGTCAAGGAGGCCGCAGAGTCTAGTGCTTGTGATTGGTTTGTTATCTAGTCCTGGGATTGGTGGCATGAGTACTGTACCCGTCCACAGGAGGGTAGCCTGCATACAATATAAGGGAGGGAAGTAGGCATGCTTTTTCTCCTTTTATGTTGTTTATTCTTGTCTCTTGGCCACCATGAATGGTTGCCCTTTAGCCATGCTGCCCTGCCTTGGAGTCGGCTGAGTATGGACTGAAACCTCCAAAAACTGTAAGTTAAATAAACCTTTCTCTCCCTAATTTTGGGCATCAGGTATTTTGTCTCAGCAACCAGAGAAAAGTAACCAAGACATATTTTATACCTACCAGCCTGCAACAAACTGTTTCAATCACTGTTAAGTTTCATAATCATGTATTATTAAAACCCAGTTATTAGAAAATAAGATGATTTCCTTTAAACCACTGTTATCTTCTGCAGTAAAACTTCGTGTAGTTCAGCCTCACTCCTACTCAATGTCAATTCATAAAGTACAAAAGTGTCAACACCTCATTGGATTGAATCTGATATGAGGAACCAACGTCTTGGTGTAGTTTTTAAAAGGCAGTTTGTGATTGCCAAATGAATAACATTGAACAAACACTGAACGAGCTACTCAGCTCTCTAATATTTCCACGCAAACTGCTTTAGGGCTATTTCAAGAGATAATAAGGAGATATGACCTGCATAAATCTAAAGAACGGTTTAGACATAAATGGTGCCTGAATGAATGAAAGAATTGAGGTCTTGTAGTGTAGGAGTTATAAATCTAGCTAAGTAAAATAACATTCAATTGTCCTCTTACTAAAACAGGACTAAAGACAATGTTCCTCTTGTCCCCATTTCCAGACTATCAGCTCTGTTACCTTTTCTCCTGAGTAAACTGGAAGAAAAATGTTACTCTTGCCAGTGACACAGTTAGAAAGGGAAGATGCCATGATGTTTGACTCCTTTATAATTTCTTCATGTAGGCATTCTGCTTTTTCAGAGGGGAGAGTAAAAACAGTGATGTGAAGTTGAGAGGGACAAAATCTCTTTCAGAGAGGTTATGTTTAAGGGAAAAAAATGCCATGAAGATGTCTTCTAACCCAGGGAAAAAAGGAAGAGTATGCTTCTTCCAGGAGCATTTTACAGGCAAACATCTTTGCCATGGATTCAAAGACTTTGGTTTTGGTAATGGCTTTGCCATTAACTGATTCCATCACTCTGTATTTTACTTCTTTCTGGATCTCAACGTCTTCACCTATAGAGTCAAGGACATGGATAAGGTCTCCTCAAGGTTTTAAGCAATAACATTATCTGCCTCAGACTTCTGTGCCTTGTTTTTACCAATAATATCAAAATGGTCAATTAAAGAAAAGAGAGGTAAAATAAAGAATTCCTGACAATCTTAGTTACAAATTTATTATTTTGAAAGTTAAACTGAAAATAGAATGAATACTAAAATGAGATATCTAATAAGGTGGGTTGAGTGAAAGGAAAAACAAAAAAGACTGAAAATCAGCTAGAATTATGAGATTTTAGGAATATATGCACCTTTCTCCAAGAGTTGGAGGGCTTCTCGAACAGGAATGTAAGCCAGACAGAGATGTTCTATTTGATGGTTTAAATGAGAAGACTGGCTTTCTTCCTGAAATATTCCAGTGTGATTGACATGAAATGGCTTTAAGTATGGGGAGTTCTGTGGGGCAAAGTTAAACAGCGATCAAAGAGGACCTGAATGTTTTTCTTTTCTTGTAATATCTATGAAGAAGTTGGCTCCATCAGCTGCTCATTTGCTTGGTCGCATTTCAAGTGCATTTTCTCCTTCAAGACATTTGGAAAAGGTAGACAGTCATAATGTTAGATCCTTTTATGACTTCCAGTATATTGCTTAAAATGAACAAACTCCTCATGCTTTGAAAGGACTTAATTTCGTTGTTAGGTTTTTCTTTAAAACATCTTGATGTGGGGAAAAGATTATTCAAAGGAACAGTGGATGGCAGTATTGGTTTGCAGCTCTATAGCAGAAAGCAATGGGAAGCACAATTTCTTAGAGAAGGGAAGAAGCACATACTTGATCTTCTGAAAAAGTCTTGCATGAAAATGGGTCTAAAAACCATGAAAACTACACATTTGCAATCTCAAAAACCAGTTAGGAGAAAAAAATAAACCCAATTAGGGGGCTGTGTCAGATGATTTGAGAGAATCATGTAAAGAAATGCGGAAAGAAAAAAGAATCCAGAAAACATAATAGTCCTTTTTAAATCAAAGTTTGACATACTCATCTTCAGAATAGCTAAGGGATGGTCACCTCACAGACCCACCAGTCAAGAGACTACAACCAAGTAGTGCAGCAGGATCTGAGGCACAAGGTCAGTTATACATCTTTTGTAGGGAGAGGAAGGAATTTTCAATGAAAAGAAGGAGGTTAGGGCAGACAGTAGAGTAGGATGGGGTATATATAGGCAGTTGATTACAAATTTCATTTTCAGTGATGAATATATGCACATCAATCCTTAAATAGAACCTGGTGCTTTAGGAATACAGATTGTAATTTCTTGCCTAATTCTTCCTCTTTTTGTTTCCATGCATATCTATTTTGTAATAATATTTGTTTACAGTTGTACGTAACTCATTCAGAAAATAT
>RJWM01018993.1:0-34156 GCA_004363535.1 Dasyprocta punctata | reverse complement strand
CGGTGCCACAGAGTGTGGGGCAGGGAAAGGTGTGTTCTCTTTCCCCCGCAGCCGGGTGTGAGGAAGGGGGCGGCCTCCACCACGGTGACAGCTGAGCTGGCTGTCACACGACTGTTTATCTTCTCCTCCTCCTCAGCAGGCACACGGGTTGCAGACTGGAGCCGAGAGTGGTGGCTCTCTCCTGTAATCCCAGCACTTGGGAGGCTGAGGCAGGAGGATTGTTGCAAGTTCGAGACCAGCCTGGGCTACAAAAGTGAGCCCAAGGCCAGGCTGAACTGTATAGCGAGACCCTGTCTCAAAAAAAAAAAAAATAAAACCAGACTGGAGCGTGCGATGTTTGTGCTGACAGAAGCCAATGAACGCTGCTCTGTGGGCTCACGCGGCCACCTCAGCCACCTTCTCTGGTCGCCAGAAGTCACTTGGCGGTTTACCCAGTCAGTGCCACGCTGCTGGACACAGATGATTCCCAAGGCTGGGAAAGAACTCCCAGAGCATCTCCCTGCATTTAAAGCACCATCGGGTCATGGAAAGGAGAAACAGGAAGAAGGAAGACTGAACCAGACTCAGGTGACTCTGGGACGTGTCCTTCATCTCACTACTGAGCCTTGCTTCTGTCACACTGCTCTCACCTCTAGGAGTGCCAGGCGCAGGTTAGATTTTTTTTTTTTTTTTTTGAAACATCTCTTCTTACTCGAGTGATAGCGTCCCTGGAGCCTGAGACGTAAGGAGGTGAATCGTGTATCACCTTCGCCTCCCTTCTAGAATTACATCAGGCCAGAACCCTGGGGTGTGGCCAGGACAGGGGCCAGAAAGCAGAGAGGAGAGGGATGGAGGGGCAGCCACTGGGGCCAGGGAGGAAGGCAGCTCGTTCTTTTCCAATCTGCTTTTCTTCTGACCCCTCCTCATAGCCTCCTTTTCCCATTTATAAACCAGATAAGTGGGAAAATCAGACTTTAAAGAAGGCGTGGCCTCACAGTTATTGGTGGGGTTGGTTTGAACATGATGACGTCGCTCGCTAGTCCCGCCCATCACAGATGAACGCTGACCCGGGCTTTGTCTCTGGACACGTGGGTTAGGAATGAAAGCACGTGCACCTCGCCTCACCCTAAGTATCAGTCACATTCCCCACACTGTTTTATGTCTTCATCAGTTTTGGTTTTTGCTTTCGTTTTTGTTTTTTGAGACAAGGTCTCACGGTGTCCTTCAGGCTGGCCTTGAGTTCACTGTGCAGCCCAGGCTGACCTCGAACTCACAGTGCTCCTCCTGCCTCCACCTCCTGAGTGCTGGGATTACAAGTGTGCACTACCACGCCTGGCTTTTTTCCCCCCTTTGGTGGAACTGGGGATTGAACTCGGAGACTTGTGCATGCTAGGCAAGCACTATACCACTGAGCTACATCCCCAGCCTACTTCATCAGTTGTGAATCAGAGGAACTTGCTGGTGTGCAGAAATAATAGGAAATGCCAAGTCTTGTTGCACAGGATGAGAGCACCCATGGAGCCCACTGGTGTGGAAGGTCACATCACTGTGGCTGGACAGGCAGGCTGGGATTTGACTTTCCTAAACAGTACCTGGCCTTTTTCCTTTGTTTTGTGTTTGGAGACAGGGTGTGTAACATAGTTCCGACCAGACATGAACTCACTATGTAGCCCAGGCTGGCCTTAAACTCACAGTGATCCTCTTGCTTCAGCCTCTTGAGTGCTACAATTACAGGCGTGTATCACCAACCTGGCTAACCCAGCCATTTTAAACCATCAGTCAGTGATGATCATCAGAGATGATCATCAAGAACAGGGACTCTAGCAAACCAGAGCAGAATAGATTCAAAGGCCTGGCCCACCACCGAGCGTCCTTAGGTGGGCATCAAATACGTGTAAAACTGCTTCCCACCCTCTCACTTGGCACTTTTGCTTTTTGAGAGTTTCAGCCCTAAACCACTCCCACTAACTAGGAAGAAAATCTCCCACCCTCCCTTCCTCTCTGGTTCCAGTGAATTCCAGACTCCTCAGGATCCCCAGGTGGGGCTGCTCTGAACACTCTTAAAAGAAAACAGAGTGGCCCAAGGACACTGGGAGGCCAGGAGTGAGGTCTTTTTGGTGACATAGGAAAGGAGGCTGGAAAGGGCAAAGGGAAGAGAATCTGGAGAAGGCAGAGTTTGGGCAGCATCTGATCATCTGATCACGACGGCCAGCTGATGGGGTGGAGCCCATCTAAGGACATCTGTTTGGAGTTTACAGCAGAAACAAACACGCAGGAAACATGAAAGCCTTCCAGCAACACACACACACACACACACACACACACACACACGAAGAATCCCAAACTCCCCTCTGCCTTGCCCTCCGCACCATTCCCACGGGGCCAGGCTGGGAAGCCCATGAATGGGAATGGGCTCTGCCACCTGTACACCCCAGCATGCCTGCACGGTGACACCAGGACTCATGCACACAGGACTGGCACTCACAGCTCTTCCCCGGCTTGGTTTTCCTTCCAGGAAAAGCAGAGACAGCTCTGCTCCTCAGAGCTCTGCGGGGACTTCCTCTGGCTCTCCACTCTCTTTCTAAGGCTCCCTGTTTGTAAAGGAAAAGATTATGCTGTAGCCTCCTCCTTGACCATGAGGGTAACCCACAAAACCTCAGAAGACCTGCAAGTCATTCCTCCTTAAACAGCCTTGCAAGTCTGTGGATGGGAAACAACTCCCACTGACCTCTCCAAAAGCTAAATTTAAAAAAAAATTTTTTTTTTGTTTTAATTAAATCAAAAAGACCAGAGAGAGCCAGGCATGGGATGTATGCATGTAATTCCAGCATTCAGGAGGCTGAGGCAAGAGGATCATTGTGCGTTTGAGACCAGCTTGGGCGACAGAACTGCATAGTGATATTGTCTCAAAAAGACAAAAAAAAAAAAAAAGAAAGAAAGAAAGAAAGAAAAAAAGAAGAAGACCAGAGAAAGTTCACACTCACACAACTCATTAAGTGAAAAACATGGAATACACTCAGGACACAGTACCCAGAGTTGAGCAGTCCAGGAAGGCCCGGGACAGTGGCCAACTTCACCACACGGTCCTAGAGCTGGACACACTTGTCCCTCAGCCACCTCCACGTCATACACCCCGGGCAGTAGCTCCACACACTCACCTGCTGTGTGACATTGTCCTCTTTATTGTGGCCCCACCTGCGTGCCAACAGAACCAGAACCATGCTACTCAAAAAATAACAAAATGTTTTATCCACATTTCTGTATATACAACTGAACAACATTTTACATGTTTCTTTTGCACAGCAAAAGAGATATAAACATTCAGCTCTGAGAACACAGTTATGTACAAAAAAAAGTCAAAAATATTTCACAACAGTGCAAAAATATTTTACACAGCATCACGGAGTGAGATCTTTGGGGCAGGAGGAGGAAGATGTGTGTTTCTAAAGGAAAACTCCTTTTTAAAAGATATTAGATGTCTTTGACTGTAAACAAAATGCAACTTTCTTTCAGGACCCACCCCCCAAACAATTATTTGAGGAATTTGGCAGATTTTCAAGAGTGTGAGTTGGAGATAAACAGCCCAAGCTCTTAACATCAAAAAGAACTGGGGATTTGGGGTGACATTAAAGCCTTGATGTTGTGACCACGACTTTTTAAAGTACATGTCGATGACAGTGCGAAGTGGCTCCCAGGGCGGGGGTCGGAGGAAGTTAAACCCCGCCCCCTCCTGGGCCCAGCGGCCTCACAAACAGGAAACTGGCTGCCTGGCCGGACTTTTCCAATCATTTGGCAGCCTCTCCTCCTCCCCACCCCATCGGGCTTCCCTCTACTTTTAGGGTTTTCTCTTGCATATCCCCACATCTCCGTGAGCAATCTGAGCCGCCTCAAACGGAGCAGCCAGAGTGTTGGGGTGCAGATTGGGAAGGAAGCAACCATGGGGAACTCCAACCCTGGGCACCCCCCGGAGGGCCGGCATCCCTGTTTCCCCTTTCCTGGGGCGGGCAGGGGAGAAGGAAGTTGTTGGGACCGCGGCTGGGGAGTCACTGTCGGGTGCTGGGAGCGCACGGTTGCGTCCGCTGGGAGTTCAGCCCGAGTGGGACGCGTCGGGGCTGGGGCTGGCACTGCTGTCGGTGGGGCCAGCCGGGTTCCCGGCGGTGGCTGAGGTGGCGTCGGGGCCCCCACCCTCGATGGAGCTCTCGCTGCCCGTGCTCTCGCCCGACAGCAGGCGCGTTACACGTAAATCCGCCTGCAGGGTGCGCACGTCGTTGCCAAAGCTGAGCTCGCCCAGGTCGCTAATCAGCTGCGACAGCTGGGCCTTTATATCGGAGGAGGCGCAGTCATCTGGCAGCTGAATTGGCGTCCCGGCCCCGCCGCCCAGCGCCTCCTCGCGGCCATTCTGCACTGTGTCCAGCAAGTCCCCGCACTCCAAGTGCATGGCCACCACCAGTGCGCTCTGCTCGTCGCCCCTCTCCTGCGCTGGGTCTCGCTCCCTCGCACGGTCCTCCTCCTCCTCGTCGTCGTTCTCCTCCTCTTCCTCCTCTTCCAGGCAGCCCTCCAGGTGCTCCTCCTCCTCCTCCTGCTCTTGCTGCTCGCCGAGCAGGTCCTCGGTGATGGAGCCCAACTTGGGGGCGCTGCGGCTGCGCTCCACCGGGGGTTTATAGCAGCAGGGTCCGTGCAGCAGCAGCTTGCGCAATGGCACCAAGGGGATTGTGTGCGCCCCCACCAGCTCCTGCTGCTGGTGGCGCGCGTCGTCCCGCCGCTTGAGGCGCTTAAACTCCGCCAGAGCGTTGGCCGACGTCTGGTACAGCAGCAAGGCCATGGCCTGCGCCTTCTCGGGCTTGGACACCAGCACGGCGTGGCAGCGCAGCATCACCGCCTTGTGCTTCAGCTCGTGCCGGTACACCCAGGCAAAAACCTTGGGCAGTCGCGCGTCGGCCACGCAGTAGGTGACGCGGTGCAGCAGGTAGAGGTGGCCCGGGCGGCGCAGCGCGCGCTCCTCTGCGTGCACCATGCGGATCCCTTGCGCGCTCACCGTCAGCTTCATCTTTGTGCCCTGGCGGCCCGCCTCACTCTTGCTCCAGATCTTACCCACAGCCAGGTCGGTGCAGCCGTCGCCGCGCGCCTGGATGGTGGTGGCGTTGCCCAGGTAGAGCACGGTGTACGTGGGGTCCTCGCTGGTGATGTGCAGCTTCTTGCGCTTGGAGCGGAACATGCTGCCCACGCGGCTCAGCGCGCCTTCGGGGCAGGCGCGCGCTAGCGAGCTGAGCGCAGAGTAATGCAGGCTCACGGCGTAGCCCTTGGGCTTGGACGCCTGCCGCGGCGGCGCCTCGGCCAGCAGCTCGAACTTGTGCCTCTTCCACGGCAGCATCTCCGAAGGGCGCCCCGGCGTGGCTGGGCGGCGCGGCCGAGCGCGCAGTGCGAGCCCCGCAGAGCGACCAGCCCCGGCCGGACTTGGCCTGGGCGAGATTGAAAAATAAAACTCTGTTGGGAGCGGCCCTCCGGGGCAGGCAGAGGAGGACTGAGAGTACTTGGGCACCCCGCGGCGGGTGGAGTCCAATTTTTAAAAGAAGAAAATACTTAGCTTCGAGTGCGCAAAGGAGGTTAGGGGCGCGGGAGCGCGCGCGCACACAGAGTCACCCAGGTTTAGATAAGGACGAGGGCAAGTCTTAGGCGAGCGACAGGCACGAGAGAAAAGGGAAGGAGAGTGGAGCGGAAAATGTCTCCGAAAAAACCCAGCTGCGCCCGTGAGGATAAATAGGGGGCGCCCCCGCCGAGCCGCCAGGATGGGGCGCCGAGTCACAGGAACTCTCCAGCGAAGGCGATCGGGCCCCGCACCCGGCACCTCGGGCCCCGGCCGGGAGCCTCGGGGACTCTGCAGCAGCCCGCCCCGGGGCCAGGCTCCCCACCCCCAAGGGCTGCTGGAGAGCGGGTGCCGCTGCCGGGCAGGTCCTACGATCCGCAGCTGGCCGAGGGTGACGGAGTCCGGGTGGCCCGTGGGCCCCGAGCAGCGACCGCGCCGCTCACTGCATCCCGCTCGGGCCGGAGCTCACTGTCCCGGCCGGCGCCGCCCGGGCAGCGCGGGGCTCCGAGGGCGGGGCGCGCGCATGTCGGCTCGGGGCCGCCGCTACCTCATGGCTCGCTCCCGGAGACGCCGCGCTCGCTCCCTGCTGTCCGGGGGTGACTGCCAGTCTTTGCAGCGCGTCCGGTCCGATCCTGCGCGCGGTAGGCGGCTCGCCAGCCTCACATCCTTGCCGTCCGGGAGTCAGAGCTCGGGTAAATATAGGCCGGCGCGAACCATTCGCGCGCGGGGACAGGGGAGGAGCAGAGGAGAGGCTCCGCTCCGGGCCGCGACGCCCGACGGATTTCTGGTCTCTTAAAGGGACCTAGTTCCAGCCCTTGGTCGAGGGCAGATAAAGACCAAACCAGTCTTCCAATTATATTGTAAATATATCAGCGTGTCTTTTATCTACAGAAACCACGAAGATCTGGGGTTACCCCGCGGCAAAAGGAACTTACGTTCTGACACCCCACCCCCAAAGCTGAGTTGTAACTCACTGAATAAATGTATGCCTAGATCGAAACTTCTGGGGGAGGCGGGGAAGGTGAGGTTGTGGACTGTCATTTCCAGTGCAGAAAAGCTGGACAAACAGTGATTGTTTTCCTTGCGGGGCAGCTCAGCACTATGAGAATCCCTGGGTACTACCGAATATTATTTTCAGAATTGGATTCTATTAAAGAAAACAAGCCTCCTAATCCCAGCACTTGAGAGGCTGAGGCAGGAGGATTGCCAGAGTTCAAGGCCGGTTTGGGCTACATAGTGAGGTTAAGGCCAGCCTGGACTTCATAGTAAAACCCTATCTCAGAAAGGAAAAAACAAAACAAAAAACAAAAAACCAAGCAGAAGCAGAGACTTATCTTTGACCAACTGAGAACCTGTTACCCACAAATAAACAGCAGGTAGTGAAAAGTGAATGCTGAGAGGATTGGAAGACAGTGCTGTTTACAGTCAGTAAATGAGGTGCTCTCAGCCCCCAAGACCCCAGCAGTCTTTCCTGCTGTGAGCCCTCCAGTAGAGTTTCCTGAGAGGAAAACAGTTTTCAGTGCTGCGGTGTGTGGGGAGGCCTCAGTTTACCCAGGAAGGCCTGGCACTCAATTTTATTATATCATTGGCACATTTGGGATGAGCATTCCTAGTAAAACTTCAAATGGAATTTGTTATTTGAGTGTCAAACAATGCCTGGCCACCCTCCCATGGGAGTGATGACTGTATTAATCATGCTGCTTTCTGTGCCAACTGGGCGATGTCCTTTGATAGCTCATGGCTGGGCTCCTGAAACTACCTGCTTGCCTCTATGGTCTGTCTGCTCAGTCAAAGCACAAGGACTTTGAGGCCAGTTGTGGTGGCACAGGCCTGTAATTCCAGCACTCAGGAGGCCGAGGCAGGAGGGTTGCTGCAAGGTTGAGATCATCCTGGGCTACATAGTGAGACCTTGTCTCAGAAGAAGAATGAAAAGGAGGAGAAGAAGGAAAGAGGGAAGAGGGAAAAGGAAAATAGAGTGGGCTACATGCTATGAGAAAGACCCAAAATACTAAGAGAAACTGGGAAAAGAAGAACTTGGTGGTGACTAAGGGAACCAGAAGAGGGTTCCTGGCAGTGGTGACATTTGAAGGGTGAACAGAATTTCCCCCAACAGGAAGGCCTGCTGGGCTTTCTGGGTACAAAGGACAGCAAAATCACAGAAGCGTTAAAAATGCGCGCACACGTACAGGGGAGGATGGAGTTTAATGCTATAGTAATAAAAGGAGAAAGTTTCCCCAGCAAAGCCAAAGGTTTCCTGCTAATGGATTTGCGAGCCTCTCTGCTCTCTGAAGGTGGGAACAGCCTGACCCGGCCCAGGGTCAGGAAGCTCTGGGGAGGGAAAAGGACAGAGTCGCAGACACAGCGCCCCAGTCGCCGCCGCCACTGTCACGCCTCGACTGCCTGTTTAATAAGCTAGCTTCAACCTCAGGGAGCAGGCAGGTTCTATGCAAATGTGAACACCCGGCCATGACTCACGGGCCAGACCTGCGCTGAGACCCAGGAGCGGAGCCTGGCCGTCTCCACCCCGCCCGAGCCTGGCCACCCCCGCTGAGAGCTCCTGAGGACGCCAGCTCTGAGATCAGAGACTGGGGCAGCGCTGCAACAGTACCTCCTCAAAATCAGCTGGGAAATCGCCCACAGAGACTACTTTTGTGCCGTGGCGCCATCTAGTGGTAGCAGGCAGAAGCGCCACTCGGTGGGATGGCTTCCACAAAACCAGCCAGGGCAGTGGTTGGATGGACAGACAGCCACAGTTGGAAGGAAATGCTGTGACCTCAGGAGTCCCACCCCCAAGTTGGCAATGAGGTCAATCTTTCATGCCACAGAGGCCTCTGGAGCGGCTCCTTCCGCTCCACCACCCTCCCCCAACATCCCGCGGAATGGACGTCAACTTCAGAGACCGCAAATGAGGAATCTGGAATCTTCAAAGCTTTCCACAAATATTTGCTGAGAGTAAACTCGAGTGTGACATAGTCGCAGGGGGAAAGGGGAAGAGCAGTAAAGAAGACACAGGTGTTTGCCTTCGTGGGATTTATAGACAAAGATGAGGCAAATAATCAACAAACAACTAATAAAAGATCAGGCAGCGATAAGTCTCCGAGGCAAGGAGACAGCATTAGCAGTGGCAAGGGACTGTTTTAGACACATAGGCCGAGCCAGGCGTGGTGGCGCACACCTGTGACCCCAGCACTTGGGAGGCTGAGGCAGGAGGATCCCTTTGAGTTCAGGCAGCCTGAATTACATAGGAAGACCCTGTCTCAAAAAATTCAAATATATGGCAGAGAAGGTGTGTCACCAGGCACAGCCTCCAATGAGACAGGACCAGCTGCACAGAGTGGGCAGAGTACCCTGGCCTGTGCTGGCTGCTAGGGTGGTCACCAACCATGTGTGGCTCTCCAGCACTGAGATGCACAATGGATGTTGAGTTAAATCAAATATATATTTTTTGTTTATTTTTTGAGACAGGGTCTCCCTATGTCATCCAGGCTGGCCGTAAGCTCACTATGTAGCCCAGGTTTGACCTCAAACTCATAGCCATCCTCCTGCCTCAGCCTCCTAAGTGCACCACCACACCAGTCTCCTCCTACTCACTTTTAAGAGCCGTTAACTCCCCGTTCCTCTGCTAGACTGTGTGCCCTCGGGGGCAGGGACACTTTATCCCCTGTTGTGTCCACTGTTAGCACGATACCTGCCGCCACACCCACATAGGGTCAACGCCTGCAGAACAAATGTGTGCCACGTGTGATGGGACTGTAGCAGGCACAGGCCGCTAGAACCAGAAGGGCCCTGCAGGGTAACCTGGCCGGCTCCATCTCTGGGTCTACAGATGAGACAGAGGCCCTGAGATGCTGTGCGTGGCCAGGTGGCGAGTGAGCGGCCGAGCCAAGGCGCAGATTCCTGTGCCTGAGCCTCGGTTCAAGACGCCTTCCTTCTGCTAAACGTAAACCCAAAGAGTGGGTGTGGTGTGCACACTTGTAATCCCAGCTCTCAGAAGGCTGAGGCAGGAGGATCGCCATGAGTTCAAAGCCACCTGGGCTATGCAGTGACTTCAAAGCCAGCCTGAACTGCATAGCAAGACCCTGCCTCTAAAAACAAGCAAAGAGAAAACTGAATACTCCAGGACTCAGAGGGAAAACTAACTTCTAGTGAACAGCAAGGCAATCAAGACTCGCCTTACTGGAGGAGGAAGGGGACTGCATGTTAAGCATTTCAGAGGAGCAGATTGCTGCAGACAGAAGCAGGAGAGAGCTGTCCAGAGGGAGAAGAGGGTGTATGCGAAGGAGGCAGCTGTGGAACGTCAAGCAACAGGGACAAAAGTGGAGCACTCAAGGGCGCTGAAGACCTGTGTGTGGCAGATGCTGTGTCAAGGGAGCCAAGGAGAGGACTGGCCTGGAGCAGGGAGGAAACAGTCCCCAGGCCCCCCAAACCCATGCCCTTTGTGACTGAGTAGGCAGGGCCTCTCCCAGGCCTGCAGGGGCAGCCGGGGCATCCCCAGGCTGGGAGTCCCAGAGGCTCTCGGCCCTGCCTCCCACCCTGGGCTGAGCAGATGTTCTTCCGGTGCTAGGGATGGCAGGAAGCTGTCGTTGTTTCTTGGGGCTGCCATAGGAATTACCTTAAATGAGGTGGCCCAGAAATACATTCTCTCAGCACTCTGGGGTGCCATCTGCCTCGCCTCTTCTGGCGTCTGGCAGCTGCCTGTGTGGACCATGACGGTCGCATGTGGCATCCCTCTGTGTCCTGCGTGTGCAGCCGCAGTGTCAGCTCTCACAAGGACAGCAGCCCCTGAGGTAGGGCCCGCTCCGATCCGTGGATTCTCCCCACCTTCTTTGCATCCGCAGAGACATTTCCGCACGTCCTGGAAGCTAGGACTCAGTGTCTCTGAGGCCACCATTCAGCCCAAGACAGAGACCGTGGCAGGAACACGCTGGAGGGAGCAAGGAATCGAGGAGCAAGGTCAGAAAGCCACAGCTCTGAAGGCGACCCTGTGGCCCACGTCCCCAGAAAGGTTCTCCTTGTGCCTCGTCCCAGGGCTGCTTGCTGGAATGTCCGCCACTGGGGCCCAGCAGAAACGCAGTGCAGAGGAGAGCCAAGAAGAGAGAAGCCAGCACCTCACTTAACAGGTGTGATGGCAACCAACAGGGAACAGTGTTTAAATTTTTAAAACTTATTGCAGTAAATGACACATTGCCATCAATGCCCCTCAAAACTCTCTTCCCCCACTTGAATGCACTCATCCCATGTTCTTGCCACTTTCTGAAGCAGCTCTGGACACCCCTTTCCTAAGGGTCTTTAGTTGCGCCATTGCAGCAGCCTTGATGTTCTGAATCCAGTCGAAATGTTGACCTTTTTCGATCATGTTGACTTTGGGGAAGAGCCGGAGGTCACACGGTGGCAGATCCGGTGACTAAGGTGGGTGAGGACTCACCATGACGTTTTTATCAGCTGCCTTTCTGATGGATGGTACTCGGCAGCAGAATTCATCATAGTCTTGATCAGACTTCATGAAGACACTCAGCAAAGAGGACTCCAGAGCTGCTGGGCCCCTGTGACCTCAGATACCAGGGAAAACACAGGGCAGCACGAAGAGGAAGGAGGCCCCCCAGGGTCAGTCGGGTCTCCAAGCACGCCGGTGGTCATCTACCTGCTATCACTCTGAGGTGTGAACCTGACCTAGAACCTGCCACTGCTTCGCTTGGGCACCTCCTGTTTGGGGAGCTCCCTCCCTTCCAAAGCCACACCCGCCACCTTGGGACCGCCCTCCTGGCAGCAAGATTGCACCCAGCGCGACATAAGTTGTGACTGTGATTTCTGCCGTATTCTGGTTCTGCTGACCTCGTGTCCCCTTGGAACTGTCCTCTCCCCTGTCTATATGACACTGCTTCCCATAAGTGGCAGTGGTCCCTGCAATCCTCTGTGTCCCCCTCCTCAGCCCAGTCCACCTCCATCGCCCTTGCCTCAGATGACACAGTTCTGCATCCGGCCCCCAGGCAGCGGAAGAGCTGATGCTTATTGCTGTAGAGTGTTCTAAGGGGGGCTCACACACAGAGACGGCGTGTATGCAGAGGGCCCTCACGGGACGGGAGGGCCGGCCTAGTGGTGCAGTGCAGGGCTTTGTTGCTGATGTGAGTCACTGAAATGGACATTCATCAGGCCAGCGAATCCAGTCAATGCTGAGTCACCAGAGCTGAATGAATGAATGAAGTGAATAAATGACTGTATAAGGTGAGCCTGGCACTTTCTCTCTGCAGGTTCAGAATTGGTGATTATGAACCCTACTCTTAGCTTCCTTTACTTTGTCTTACTTTGCTTCACTTTATTGAATCTCCAGTTCTAATACTAAAAGTACAGAAAAATAAAGCACCCTTCCTTGCTTGACTGTTGTGAAGGAAAGAGTTGATTCAAAGGCACCTGTGAATGAGAGGCCCTAGACAGTCCACATGCGAGTGTTGAGAAGAGTCTGTGGGTAAAAACACAGTGCACATAGATAGGGTTGTGGAGCCTGAGTCACCAGAGCAAGGGGCCTTTTACATTTTGTCGTGCACACACAGTTTGCACGAGCAACAGTCGGTGTTCAATTTGCAGCAACTCAGTCATTTGTAATGATCACCAATAAATATCTACTGAATTACTGGCATTCATTCATGTGTGAATCCACCCATTTCCAACTCAGATCAACTGTGTTTTGTCTTGTTTTGTTTCTTTTGAACTGTATTTGAGGGCCTCACTATGCAGTTCAGTCAGGCCTAGAACTCACTATGTAACCTAGACTGATCTCAAACTCACAGTGATCCTCCTGCCTCAGCCTCCCGAGTGTTGGGATTACAGGTGTGCACCACCACACTAGGCAACCAAAATAAACTGAGGGCAGAAGATAAATTGAAGAGTCTCCCTACTGATTCAGTGACACTGCAGAAATGGCCAGACTTCTAGTCTCACCACTCTGTCTCATGCAAAGTGCCTTAATGTCCTTGCAGAAAGGGGTGCTGCAAGAGCCGGGCGTGGTGGTGCACGCCTTTAATCCCAGCACTCGGGAGGCTGAGGTAAGAGGAGCGCTGTGAGTTCGAGGCCGGCTTGGGCTACAACACGAGTGCAAGGCTGGCCTGAGCTACACAGTGCGACCCTGCCTAAAAAAACCAGGGCTGGGAGTTTGGCTCAGTGGCTTGCTCAGTGGCTCAGTTTGTCAGCGCGAGGTTGTGAGTTCAATCCCCGGTGCCAAAAAAAAAAAGGGGGTGCTGTAGAGAACAAAAAGAAGGGACAGGACTGCCAGCTTGCCTTGCAATCATTTTTCTGCCATCTGACACGTTCTTGGCCAAGGAGTGAAACGAAAAACAGAACAGAAACCCACCGACTGCTCTCTCTTCCTGCCGATCAGCCGTGTAGAGTGGGTTTGCAGAAAACTCCTCCAAGTTTGCCCCGGGCCTGGGCTTCAGGCTTGCAGCTGTCTGTTCGGAGGTAAAGCAAGCCTCATGCAACACCACACATGAGGAGCACTCCCTGGGCTGCTCCCGGGAGCTGGATACATACAAGGCATCCAATACCCAAATCAGTGCCGCTTCTCCAGCGCTCCAGGGAATCCCGGCTTCCCTGATGGTGACAGAGGGGTAAAATATAACTCCTGACCTACTGGACAAAAGACACGCCAAATCTGTGTTTCCGCAAACCAGAGAATGAATGCTAAGGATCAACGGAGGTCAGGAGTAGAAAAATTTACTGGGGAATAGGAATAGTCCCTAAGACACAGGAGCAGTCCTGAATGGGTGGCCAATGAGCCCACTTCTCTGAGAAAGTTTTATGGAGCAAAATCACGAGATGAAAACTGCATGGGTCAGAACTATAATCAACCAGTAAGACTGCAACTATTAACCAGTCGTGGTGATACACGCCTGTAATGCCAACACTTGGGAGGCTGAGGTAGGAGGATTGCCTCAAGTTCAAGGCAAGCCTGAGCTACATAGTGAGTTCAAGGCCATCCTGAACTACATAGCAAGATCCTGTCTCAAACAAACAAACAAACAAACAAATATTGCAAATATAGCCTCTTGACTAATATCAATCCATTAGTAGCATGGGCATATGGATGACATCATTAACCTTGGTTGATAATTGATAGTCTTAGTCTCATCTTTCATCTTAGTCCTACTATTCTTAATTGGTAGGAGAGGATGGCCCACCTCTGATGAGATAACGATTTATTTATATGGGAAATTTCAAAAGAGCAGTACCAATAATCTCAAACCTCCTGGCCTTTGTGGCTTTAATCTCATTCAGATGCACCTCCAGCCACATTCTTGACGGGTTCTCGTCTCCTGCGCTGACTCCCTTGAGGACCCAACCCTGTCTGACTGCCTATACTATTTCTCCCTAAGGCAGTCATCTATGATAACAGGACCAGCACTGTGGGGCGCAAAAGGATTGGACCGGTCTTGTGGATGCCAGGCTGAGAGGTGTCTGTTTCCTGGGTGCGACACGGAGGCTGGGGTTTGGCTGGGTTGTGCTGTTCCCTGAAGCGTGGGTAGAATCACTTCTGCAGGGACCTGCGCTGATTCATCTCTGCAGCCCCTCACTTGGGCACCAGCCAGTTGGGCTCAGCTCCCCATCCCCACAATCATGGCTTCTTCCTCAGTTTACTTCACGTCTATGGTCCGGGTCCCAAGACCTCGTCTTATCAGTGACTGCTTCCCTCTCTGCCAACCTTGCTCAACAATTAACCAGTTGGTTTCTCACCTGCCTTGCTCAGGTGATGGAGAAAATATGTCAAATCAGTCCCCTTACTGAGCTGGGTGTGGTGCTGCATGCCTGTGGTCCTGGCACTCAGGAAGCTGCAGCAGGAGAATCACCACAAATCTGAAGTCAGCCTGGTCTACAAAGTCAATTTATAGCCAGCCTGAATGAAAGAAATCGTGTCTCAAAA
The DNA here is from genome assembly GCA_004363535.1 of Dasyprocta punctata. Lineage (NCBI taxonomy): Eukaryota > Metazoa > Chordata > Mammalia > Rodentia > Dasyproctidae > Dasyprocta > Dasyprocta punctata. The sequence continues at coordinate 19,682 of RJWM01018993.1, read as the reverse complement.
AAAAAAAAATCAAAAGAGAAAAAAACTTGGTAGACCCACTAACTACTGAGCAATGATCTTGCAGTATTATCTCCTTTCGTATTTCTGCAGAATAGGAATTAGGACAATCGTTATTAACCCCATTCACCGGATTGAAAAAAAAAAAAAACCTGAAACTCGGTTCTTCAAGTAGTGTCTTGGGGGTGTATTAGAATAATCAGTGCTAAAAATAATAATAATAATAATCAGTGCTTTGCTTATTTGTCAGACAGGAAGATTTGCTACTAGTGTCAATGTCCTATTGATTCCCCCATGAGTCTTAATTACATTATTACTTTGGTATACTTGATTTTTTGAAAATACTTAGAAAAATGACAGCAGAAATTCAAAGTGTTTGCTTCCTCATAACCCCTGGAAGTGCTGAAATCTGGGAAAGGAAACTAGGGTGAAGCCTTAAGTTCCTGGCTGAGCTCTGTGAGGCGGCAGGTTCTCTAGGTCATCTACTAGCATTAAACTGTAAACCCACACAACCTTACCTTGTGTCAGCATGGTCTCTCACCACTCACCTCTGTCGAGAATGCCGAAAGCTATTACTAGTCTTATTCCATGTGTCTTTGCAATATCGTTCTGGAGACTATGTTTATTTATTGCTTATTTGTTTGTTTTTGGTTTTTTTCAGACAGGGTCTCACTATGTAATTCAGTCTGGCCTCAAAACTCACTACATAACTCAGGATGACCTGGAACTCTTGGCAATCCTCCTGCCTCAGCCTCCTGAGGTCCTGAGGGCTGAGATGACAGGTGTGTGCCACCACACCTGGCTTGTTCAGAGATTTTAGACATACCACTTGTGGGTTGGGAAATGGGAGAGCTCATGCATGCTCCAGTACATTCCTTTGCTGGCCTGTGAGCCCTGTCTTCCAGAAGCCTTGCCAACTATAGAAGGGCTTGTTGGCAACTCTTAGGGAGCTGCCCAGAGTTGATTCCAGTGAGGCAAGAGCCCCAGTGAGATGCAGCACAAAGGCCTGGCAGGGAATCCAAACACGGGTGTGTGGTGTGGTCCAACTCTGCCCACTGCTAACTTGCCATGACTGACCCTTAGCCAGTCACCTCTCTGCCTGCAGCTGCAGCAGAAGGCAGCAGGAGGTTCCTGCAACTGTTACCCGGAATGTGTTAGAAACCAAGCCCCATACATGCCTGTAATCCCAGCACCTGGGAGGCAGAGGCAGGACGTTCTCATCACAGGTCTACAGAGTTGAAGTCCAGCTGTAATTACATAGCAAGATCCTGTCTCAAAAAAAACCCCAAAACAAACAAACAAAATAAAGCAATACCTAGGTCTCACCTCAGACCTACTGCATTACAATCCTCCCATTGAGATTCCAGGGGGGTTATGTGCACATTAAATTGAGACAGACTATATTAGATGGCTTCTTGATCCCTTATTTTTCATTAATTTTAGTGGACAAAAAAAATCATATATATACATCATGTACAACATGTTATAATGTTACATGTATGCAAGAGCAAAATCGAGCTAGGTAACACATGCAATACATTAACTTCTAAAATTAAAGCTAACAAGCCAGTCATGGTGGTGCATGCCTGTAATCCCAGCACTCAGGAGGCTGAGGCAGGAGGACTGCTGGGAGTTCAAGGCCAGCCTAGGCTACAGAGTTCAAGGTCAACCTGAACTACAAAAGGAGATCTTGTCTCAAAAAAATTAATTAATTAACCAAATAAAATTAATGCTAACAATCTTCCTTCCCAGCACCCCCAGGGAGGTCAGGTTAGCAACAGGCAGGTTGAATTCTGACTCTGCATAAACTTGGAGCTATGATTTAGGCAAATTGCTTCCTTCTCTGAGATCACAACAGAGAGATGGTTCTCTGGATTGAGAATTGTTGAACCAGCACACACATGAACTTAATTTCACTTCTTATGTTGGCATTATACGGAACCCTATCAATAAGGTGAGAACAAAAGTCCAGTCCTCTAAGAGTGGAGCCAGCTTGCTGTTTTCCTCTTTTGTTCACCCGCATTTTGTGAGACAGGGCCTCGAAGTGTAGTCCTGGTTAGTCTTGAACTCACTATGTAACCCTGGCTAGCCCAGAACCCACTGCGATCCTCCAGTCTCAGCTTCAAGAGTGCTGGCATTACAGGCGTGCGCCACCATGATCGGCTGCTCCCTTTCATTTTAATTACAGGAGATTGGTGTAATATTAGCTGGAATTTACAAACATGTTTTATTTGAAATAAAGTCAGAAGTCAGCCCCTTTTGGCTTTCCTTACAATCTTGCCACGTCTTCGAAATAATAATTCAATTTTCCATTCAAACTCCCATTAAAGGGGCACTTTTCTCCCCAGTTTGCCGCTGAGAACAGGTAAACAAAATGTGATTCAGTTGCTGGGTAGACCTCTACACAGATCCCTCGTTGGGTTTTTTTTTTGTTTTTTGCAGCACCGGGGATCGAACTCTCAACCCCACTGAATCAAACGCCCGGTCCTGTTTTCTCGAGGTAGGTCACACTATGTAGTTCAGGCCAGCCTTGCTCACATTGTAGCCCAAGCCGACCTCGAACTCACAACGCTCCACCTACCTCAGCCTACCCAGTGCTAGGGTTAAAGGCGTGAGCCACCAGACCCGCTCATAAATGACTCTGAAAGAGGACATCAGATTTCACGGGGGCAAGGGCGGGAAAACAACCCTCCAGGAAGTTCCGCCCACTTCCCGCCAGAAAGACACTGGCATTGGACCAAAAAGTGGAAAGGCGGGGCTAATACCTTAAAGGTGGACTGCTTTATATTCTAGTCCTAGTTTCCGGACGGACGCTAGAGACTGAAGAACAAATATGGGATGTACCATTCTCCTAACTCAATCATTCTATCCAAATTGAGACATTCATAGGGATATCTACAGCAACGTTCCCAGAATTATTTTTTACATTTTTCCTATGATACTGGCAAACTCGAGATATACGAAGAACACTCTGGAGAATGTCGTTCTCTTTTTCCACTATCAGCCTCGGGTCTAAACCACTTGGGCTTGCTGTACGTCACTTCCTGGAGTAGAGCCGTGAACACCGGAAGCTACACGCGCTGAGGCGCTAGGGCTTGTACCACGCCGCGGTTGCTATGGGCCGGAGGAAGGTGCAGGGTAGTGGGTCGCTGGGCCGGGCCCTTATCCGCCACCAGACTCAGCGGAGCCGTAGCCACCGTCACACAGACTCCTGGGTGAGACAGACCGTGCTATTTTTCTTATTTCTGTGTAGTTTCGAGAATCCGAGTGCTACAAAATATGAGGTCAAAAGTCACAGAAATTTTCCACAAGTGACGCGTTTTGCAGAGTGCGTAGGATTTTTCGCCTGGCTGGACAGCGGGTCCTCGCGAGGCGCAGCGCACAGAGATAGAGGTTTACAAGCAGGACTGGTGTGATGGTGAGACGAGTGTGAAAATATGAAGCGTCACAAATGCCGAAATCCCCTGAATACGTTTTTCTTTTGCCCTAGACGTCTTAAGAGCTCTTGGAAATTTTTGAGAAAAAAAAAAACCCACAAAACTTTGTACTAAGTGTATAGCTTAGAATGGCGTTTGTCAAACTCTAGGTTGTATCTTGAATAGTTAGTTAGCAACTATTTTTTTTTTTTTTTTTTACTCCAGTAAGGTAGAAGATACTAGGGTGTTTTATGTGCTAAGGCAACTTGTTTAAAGATGCTTTTGTTTCCATTTTCCTGAATTGAGCAGTACTTCCCCACGTGCATCGCTGTGTGTGTCATGTACTTTTGGGTCACTTATATAAAATATATTTCTTACTGTGGAGCTCTGTCAAAAGAATTTTGACTTAACTGGCTGGGAAAGTCAAGCTGGTTCAAGTTCTCTTGACTGTCACTTAGTTTGCAACTTTAGGCAAGTTATTGTACCTGTTTTAAGTCTCAGTTTCCTAATCAGTAAGTGGAGATACAAGAAAATGAACTTCTAAAGATTTTGGGAACTAAATGGTGAAGGGAAAGCATCTCTCCCGACGTGTGAAAGTGCCCATTTAAATGCTCATTCTTGGTATGAGATTCTGAAGAGGCTCAGCCACCCTCAAGACCATAGAATAGTTTGCCAAGAAGGTCGGAGCCTGCTGGGCGGCGACAGAAGACGGCAGCTTTCCTCTTGTACTTGTCCTTCCTAGTTGCACACGAGCGAACTCAATGATGGCTATGACTGGGGCCGCCTCAATCTGCAGTCGGTGACTGAGCAGAGCTCCCTGGATGACTTTCTCGCAACCGCAGAACTTGCAGGAACAGAGTTCATAGCTGGTAAGTTGCTTGATACTGGTGCGTGACACGGCCCACGTCACTGCTTGCTGCTAAGATGTAGATACTCGGAAAGGTTTGCAGACCCTGCTAAGGGCAAAAACGGGCTCTCCAGTGCCTCAAAGGCAGGTCGCCCGCGAGCAGTGTGAGGAGGTTGAGGAGAGTGAAAGCTGCAATGTGCCACATAGGCTGCAGGTTTTTGGTCAACTGTAGAGAACACTCTAGGTTATACTTCTTCCTATCCAGCTCAAGAAATGCAATACCAACATTTTCCAGAAAGTCTTTAGTATGGCTTTATTATTAAAAGGAAGGTCTTATCCATGCTTCTGTTGAATTAATCTTATCTATATATTTTGTTGTTTTGAGACAGGGTCTTGCTATGTAGTTCAGGTTGGCCTGAAAATTTAGTGATTTTACTGCCTCGGCCTTCCTAGTGCTAGAATTACAAGCATTCACCATCATGCCCAGCTGTGACTATATTTTTAAAGCACCAGTCAACATCCGTGCATATTTTAGTCACTGCTTTCCTTTTTGTTTATTTTTTTTTTTAATGTGGCCTGATACTCTGCTTTCTCTTTAGATAAATCTTTTGCCTTAATGTGGCCTAAGCTCTTGGAAAGATGGTATTATAAACTTATTTCTACTTCTTTCTTATACATGTTATGTTTAGCACATCATTTACTGACTTTGTCCAAAATACTTTTATGAACAACAGCTACTTTCAGCTGTTGTTCATAAAACACTGTATTAGTATGATGTTTAATTTTAGCTGTTTCTCCAAAATTTTGTTTTGGGTGCTGTGAGGTCTTTTGAAGACAATGTGGTCATAAAAGATGCACTCAGGAGCCCTTTGTATCTGAAAGAAGACAGAGGCCAGGCCCAGAGTCTTTGTTTTTCAGTGCTGGCAATGGAACCCAGGGCCTCTTGCATGCTGGGCATGTGCACTGCTGAGCCACACCTCCAGATCCAGGGCTGAGACCTACACCATGAGGAGGTGATAGAAGGAGAAGGGAAATACACAGGCCACCACAGAGTGCTTGGGCCAGGTGTGAAGCAGCAGTATGAGAGGCTGGGCGTTGCTGGTGCCAGGAGACCAGCTTCGATGCACACACACTGAGGAGAGGGTGGGGCGGGTCCCAAGGAGAATAAAGTCTGAAGAGAGCAAGCACCGGGCCTTCAAGCAAGTGACGCCGTAGTTTGAGATTTCACTTTGTGCTGGGTTTTTTGTATATCCCCACCCCTACTTTTCTGTAGTTGTAGTGTGCGCATGATGTTTGGTTGTACGTATGTGTTGTGAAGTGATAGCCACAATCAAGCTAATTAACAGATCCATCACCTCATACAGTATTGTGTGTGTGGTGAGGTATCTAGGGTCTCCTCTCCTAAGACTGAGGATATAGCCCAGTGGTAGAGCGCTTGCTGACCCTGGGTTTGATACCGAGCCCTGCACAAAAAGGAAGCAGACAAAGCCTGCTCTCTTAGCAAACTCTTAGTATTCAGTCCAGTAATTGTAGTTACATCTGCCATCCCGTAGCTCTCCAGAACTAACCCTGCCCAGTTGAAACTTCAGACAGTTGGCCAGCATCCCCATGCTGCCTGTGCCCACACTTCTGATGACCATCATTCTCTCTCTGTTTCTATGAGCTCAGCTTTTCCCATCCCACATATTTGTGAGACCGCACACTGTATCTTTCTGTGCTGGCTTCTTTTAACTCAGCAAAATGCCCTCCCGTGTGCCCAGGTGGTCACATTGTCAAGGTTGTCTTCTCCTTTAGTATTCTTTTGTGTACATACACAGCTGTCCTTCCATATCTGGGACTTGGTCCCAAAGTACCCCAAAATCTGCAGAAGCTCAGGTCTCTTATATAAAATGACAAAATATTTCCATATAACCTTCACATAACCTCTTGTATACTTTAGTTCATCCCTAGATTGCTTTAAAAAAAAAAAAAAAAAAAAAAACAAGGTCTTGCTAGGTGGTTCAGGGTAGCTTTGAGTTTGCAGTGATCCTCCTGCCTCAGCCTCCTGAGTGGTGGGATTAGCCTGGCTGAATTATCACAGTTTCTCTACTCATTGCCAGATAGCACAGGTGCATCCCATATTCTGGCTATTGTTACGCTGCAATGTAAATATCTCTTCAGGATGCTGATTTCATTCTCACTTCTTTTGCATATATACCCAGAAGTGGGGTTGCTTTTCATATCGTCGTTCTGTGGTTAACATTTTGAGGGCATTCCAGACTGTTGTCAAAGTGGCTGTACCAAATTTCTTTTTTAAAAAAACCACTGATAAGTGAAAGGAAGAAAGGTAAGTGAAGAGACTTGTTCATCCCCAAGAGGAGCGAGTCGCCACTGCGGTAGAAGTAGCAGAGGAATAGAGAGAGAGTGGGAGGAGAGCGAGGGATGTGGAATAAACCAGACTTGCAGCAGTGGAGGAGGAGTAGAATGAGAGCTGAGAAGGAGCCCCCAGGCTTCACAGAGAGGAGCCCTCTAACCCCAGCGTGTCGGGACTGGGGAAGACTAAACAGAGTTTGGTGAGGTTGGAGAGAAAGTAGAACTCAGACATTTTCAGCAGCAGCTTTCAAAGACATTTGGAGTCAAAAGGCTACACGTGGACTTGCCGAACCCCAGCAGTTCCACTCCTGTGTACACCGCAGTCATTGAAAACAAGTCCACACAAAGACTTGTACCTGTAGCCCTGTTATTTGCAGTAAACAAGAAGAGGCACATCTACACAATGGGATATGATGTGGCCGTTAAAAGGAGGAAAGTTCTGGTATATGCTGCAACATGCATGAGCCTTGGAAACAGTGAAAGAAACAGACATGAAAACACAAAGTGGGCCAGGGATATAGCTCAGTGGCACAGAGCCTGCCTGGCAAGTGTGAGGTCCTGAGTTCGATTCCCAGTACAAAAAAACCCCAAAGGTGGCCAGGGATTTAACTCAGTGGTGTAAGCGCCTGCCTGGCAGGTACGAGGTTGTGAGTTCGATCCCCAGTACCACCAAAAAAAAAAAAAAAGGGTCCATATGTCCGTTTGTAGGAAGAGCCCAGAGTCAGCATATTTATGAAGAGCCAATAGCTTCCTTTTCCCCCCCTGAGAATGGGGGAAAAGGAAGGAGCTGCCAGTGGGTTAAAGTTTCTCTTTAGAGGGATGAAAATGTAAACCTCATCCTGGTCATGGCTGTGTAACAGAGCTGAGAGCCTGCGGCCCCAGGAGCCTGCTCACCCCACAGAAGGGGCAGGGTGCTCTTTGGAGAGGGTGCGGGCTTCCTAAGGATGCTGCTCTGCAGGACATCAGGGAGAGCCCAGAGCCGGGTGGGCACACGTCCTCCCATGAGCAGTGCTGAGGGCCTCTGTGTTCACGGTGGCAAAGCGCTCTGTCCTGTCCTGCAGCATCCCACAGCGTTACTGGGAGCATGAAAAGAGATGGGCAGTTGGGGTTCGCAGTGTGATGCAGTGAGTGAGGGGTTTGATGGCTTGGTTCAAGAGCAGTTGAAGGATTGTCTGTGCAGTTTCATCTTAAAGGGAAAGAAGGAAACTGCAGGGTGGGTAATGGCCTGGGGTCAGAGGTCAAGAGTGCAACTCAAGGGGCCAAGTGTTCATGGAAGTGGGCCGGCCGTGGGAAGGTCGGGTGGAAGGTCAGTGCCGGAAAGAGAAGCAAATGCAAGCGGTGCTGTTGGTTGAGGATGGTGTGGGTGAGAACTGGCTGGGTTGACAGCGACCCGGGTTAGCGGCCATGCAGTGTGGGGCAGTGTGACTGGTGAGGGCACTGGCTGTGGTCTTACGCCTCAAGGCGAGGAGGCCCAGTGCCAAGACGTTAGTTCTGCAGGCGGCGATCGGGATCCTCGGCTTCTGCAGTGATTCCCCAGTGGAGCCCCACTGTGCCTGGGGGTACAGTATGGCTGTGTGTGGTGACATAGGGGTAAAATCTAGGGCAGAGGACTGTCTAGCTCATGCATACACTTCACTTCACTTCTCTTTCTCTCTTCTTTCTTTTTCATTCTCTTTTTATTTTTATTTTGACACAGGGTTTCACCAAGTTACTGTTACTAAGTTGCCAGGCTGGGCTCAAACTTGCAGTCTCCTGCCTCAGCCTTCTCTAGTTCAAACTGGAGCAAGTCTGTTCACTATATCTTTCCTCCTCACCAAACTCCTGTTGGTTTAAAATTATTCTTCACATGTAAAATGAGAAGATAGGTTGTGTTAAACCCTACTCCTTCCAGGGAATACATTGACTATAGGGAGATTAATAAAATCAATACTTTTTTTTTTTTTTTAAATCAATACTTAAAGAAATGGTGAGTTCTCGAAAATTTTAGTGGTGATTTCTTAATTTTTCTTTCTCTTGGTAGAAAACTTCATTTGGAAATTTTTATTCAGTTCTAGCAAAATCTAAATGAAGAAGGCTTAAGTTCTGTTTTAGTCGCTTATATTGTTAGTTTTCCAAGTTTATCAAGATGACCAACTTCGGTATTTTTATCGCCTCTTAAATCATAGTACTTTTTCTTTTCTGTAAACAGAGAAGCTAAATATTAAGTTTGTGCACCCTGAGGCCAGAACTGGACTGCTGTCTCCTGAGGAGAGCCAGCGAATTCAGAAGCTCCATGAAGAAAACAGACAGTTCTTGAGCATACCCCGGAGGTGAGTTGAGCAGAACCTAGACCGTGGGGATGCCGAGGATGATACTGAGCTGCTATTTTTTCTCAGCTGCCATTATCATATCCCAAATTCCATATAGTATTTTGGTAACTTATACATGGAATTTTTTCCCCCTCTATTATTTCAGACCAATCTGGGACAAAAAAACTAGCCCAGAAGAACTCAAACAGGCAGAGAAAGATAACTTCCTAAAATGGAGACGCCAGCTGGTCCGGTGAGTGTCCAACCCTAACGCTTCACCTTGAGCCCCAAGCTGGGACCTTGGCAGCCTGCGTTGCCATCTGCCCTGGAAGTCTTAAGTGCTCCAAGGGAACGGTCCTGTTCTGTTCTCAAGTGCACGCTGGTGCACACGCAGAGGCGACATTGCTCGCCTGTGTGTCTTCATTGCAAGGGTGGTGAGCTGGTTATTCTGTGCATTCCATCCTCATTCCCCTGTGACTGTCGGGCACCCTGCCATTCTTCCAGCAGGAGTTGTGTGAGAGTTGTGTGATTTTGTATGAGAAGTCAACTTCAGGCCATAGATATCTGAAGGATGAAATGTAACTGGCAGGGTATGGTATGAGTAACTGATTTTTATGTTGACTCAGCAGGCAGTATGTAAAAATAATTTGAGAATATTTGTATACTTAATTTTTAATATGAGTTTGGGCATTTATGCTGCCTAAAATTGTCTATTATAATCTGGCAAAGATACAAACTTCTCATTCTAAAGCCAGGCTAGAAGAGGAACAAAAGTTGATATTGACTCCATTTGAACGAAATTTGGACTTTTGGCGCCAGCTCTGGAGGGTCCTTGAAAGAAGGTGAGTAACCATTTTCCTTCTGTTTTGTTTTGTTTTGTTTTGTTTTGTTTTGTTTTTGGGACAGGGTCTCAGTATGTAGTCCAGGCTGACCTTGAACTTACTATGTAGTCCAGGCTGGCCTCAAAATCGGGATGATCCTCCTGCCTCAGCCTCCTGAGTGCTGGGAGGCATGCACCTCCATGTCTGGCACCATTTTCTTTTGTGTAATGGAGTCTGTGGTAGTGGTATTAGATTTGGATGTTGATAGGTGCTCATGGGCTGTAGATCTTAGAGGATGAGGATTAAAATATGCAAAAAATTACTGAGAAGTTTTAAAAGTGAAAGAGTTTTTCTCACTAGATGAGTGGATTGGCAAGTATGTGAGAACCATGAACATTTTCTGTAAGGTGAATTTTGTCATTGTTTCTGTAAAGAAGTATTGAGTTGCTAGTGGTAACAGAAAATACAAATGTGAAAAGGGGTAGATCCTTGCCTGTAGAGAGCGTGAATTGTTATAGGACATAGGTGGCAATGGCCTTTCATGGAGTTCAGCTGGCTGCCAGCAAAGTGCCAGCACCAGGGCACCTAGATGAGTGCAGTCCCATCCTCATTCTCCAAGAACTTAGAACTCAGTAAGTAACTGGACCCTCACTGGCCTCATTGTTGACTCTACCTTTGCTGTTTATATGATGTGTACCTGAGCTTGCGTCCAGTCCTTGGTACCCAGCCTCCTGGACAGAAATAAAACTAGGTGTATTCCTGTCTTAGTTACTTTCTTGTTCCTGGGATAAAAATACCCAACACCCAAAAGTGGAGGAGAGGTTTGTTTCACCTCGCAGTTTGTAGAGGTTTCAGCTGGCAGAGTCAGCTGGCTCCAAGGCAGGGTAGTACAGCAGAGGAGAAACAGTTCATGGCAGGGCAGGCAGGAGGCAGTGAGCCTCCCTCCTCCTTTCCCTTTGTATTCCATCCAGGATACAAGCCCACTGGCTGCCACTGCATCCGGGGTGGGGCTTCCCTTCACCCGTAATTCCATCACCCGTACCCAGAACTATGCTAAACCCATCAGTGAACTAATCCAGTTTCCATACACCCATGATCCAGCCACCTTGCCAAAGCCCCATCTAAAAGCATATGATGCTTCAGGGAGAACATCTAGGTAGGAGCCAAAACACTTATACATCTGTCACCCAAATTAGTTTCTATAGATGTTAAGTATAATTACCATCAAAGTCATCAGAGAATTTATTTTGTTTGTAACTTACATGGTAGGAACTTTTTTTTTTTGGACCAGGGATCAAACTCATGACCTCACACTTGCTAGACAGGCACTTATGCTTGTGCCACTGAGCTAAATCCCCAGTGGTAGTAACTTTTTTACATTATTTACTTCCTAGTTTTTTGTTTTGTTTGGCTTGGGTTTTTTGTTTGTTTGTTTTTTGAATTTTTTTTTTTGGTATGTTTTTGTTGTTTTTTGTTTTTTGGAGTTTTTTGGGATTTGTTTGTTTGTTTTGAGACAAGGTCTCACTATGCAGTTCAGGCTGTCCTTTAACTGGGATTTGAGGCATGTTCCATCAGGCTACGCTTTGCTCCTTATTTTTAAAAATCCAAAAACTTTATATTCACAGTGTCTTATTAAATTAAAAGATAAATGTCAGAAGTGATCTGAACATGACCTGAAGTATAGCCTATTGAAAAAAAGTATGTAAGGCATTTTGTTTAACCCACAAAACATGAGGAAAAAGAAAACAAAGATTTGCCCATAGCTTCTGTGGCAAAAGCCAACCTCTCTTACGGTTCCTTATATACCTAATTTAGTAAAACTCTGTGAACAGTTTTCTGTATTCCACTTGCTTCTCTGAACTCCCATTGTACTTACTCTTCAGTACTTTATTCTCATTGACCAGTTGTTTGGAATTATAATAATCTGTATAATAAAATCATTAATATCTTCATTAAAGAATATCACATAATAATAGGTAGTTTTTGTATTTTGCCAAGCTGCTATAAAAATTTTCTCTAAAGGGAAATAAGTTGCATATGAAAATATGTGAGAGGCTGGGCAGAGTGCCTCCATAACACCCTACATTCATAGAGGCATTCACAGGGCTGCCAAACTAACAGTAGAGGTTGAGTGATAGTATATTTCTCCTGTATTTAAAAAAAGAAAGAAAAAAAGAGCCCATATTGCTTTTGCTGTCTCCTACTTGCCATGAATTGCTCTCCTCTGTAAGACCAACCTGTCTTGGAGCCAGCTGATTATGAACTCCAACCTTTACAAACTACAAGGATAGGCATACATGTCATAATCACAGCACTCTGGAAGGCTGAGGCAGGCAGATTACAAGTTTGAATCTGACCTGACCAACTTAGTGACTTAGCAAGAGCCAGTCTCAAAATAAAGAAGGAAGACTTCTGGAAGGATAGTGAAGTGATAAGCAGCAGAGAAAGAGCCTGTCTGAGATTTGGTATCCAGACACTGGAATATAGCAACTTGAGGAAGAGAAGAAAGAGGGAAGTGGGTCCTGTGGACCCAGGAAAGATCTGGAGCAAGAATTGAAGCCCACAGGGAGAGCGAAGAGAGAAACTTCAGCAAAGAAGGAGGAGGTGGCAGGCAGCGCCTTCTCACAAAGTCAGGACTCACTGCGTGGGAGGAGCAGTTCAAACCTGCAGACTCGCAAAGGCCTCCACAGAGAGAGTGCAACAGAGCAGTGGATGCTGTGGATGCCCTGCCTGGTGAATGGCCAGGATTCAGCCTTCCGATGGGAGAGGACGATTGGCCAGGAGCCATCTTGAAGAGGAGCCAACTGAGCTCAGAGCTCAGAACAAGTGCTGGCACCATCTAGTGGCTCCCAACTGAGTTCAAGCCCACAAAAGGTATACTGACTACTGCAGGCTGAACAGGTCTGGTTCCAGCCTCACAGCCAGAAACCAGCCTGAACTTCGGGGAAAATAAAGGTGCAGGCTTGCTGAGATTATCCACTACCCTGCCATATAGCTAGTGCTGACTTGCTAGGACAAATCAACATTCATCTAGACTCTGTTTCCACCCACTGTGTACCAGGGAACAGAGACAAACCTAGAAGTGAACTTTTTTTCTCTCTTTTTTTTTTTCCTTCATTGATTGATCTTGTTTTTATATGAGGGTAAACATAGTTTCTCGTTTTTTTGTGATTGTTGTTCTGTTCTATTCTGCCTTTTATCTCTTCTCTCTTTCCATCCTATCGTCTCCTCCAGTTTCCCAAAGTATGCATGATCCTCCTTTGTCCTACAGCCTTGCTTCTGATCTTTTCCACTTCTCTATATCTGCTTTTTCCCGGTCCCCTTTTAAATTTTCTCCCCTGAAGATAGAGTTGGCTTGTGTATTGCATATAATACTCTGGTTTGTTTTATGTTTTGTTATATAACCACAAATCTGCTTCATAGATTTAAGGTGGTAAATTAATGGTTACCTTAGTTTGTGATTTTCTAGGCTATGTTTGATGCTATCAGTATTGCTGATTGTACCACTTTAACCAAGGTGACATGATTGTTCTAATCAGCTGTTCTTCCTGGTATACCAAGACTGACATTGCCTAAGGGTCATAGAAAGGCCAGTGCCAATAACCAGGGCCTGGGCCAAGTAGGCAGCAACTTCTCATCCCCAGTAAATTCAAGAGATAGAGCCTTGGAATAGACTCAAAATCCAAAAGCCATCTACACCTGAAGACAGCTTTGAGTAATAGTTATTTCCTAAGGGTTCTAAATACTAGCAGTAAAACTAACCACCATAGGCAACTTACAAGCATCAACCCAGGAGTTAAACTAATGAAAAAAAAAAAAAATGAGAAGACATTCTCATGGATGTCTGGATGCAACCCCAGACATCCAGTTCACCAAAGGCAAACCCAGGGGGCACTGACGTAGGACATTCTGAAAGCCACCCACCTGTCCTCTCTGAAGTGGTGACAACAAAGCAAATGAACAAAGCTCTAAAAAACATCAAATCAGAAATAATTTCGCAAATTACTACAGAGATTGTGACCACAATGAGAAACATGCTTAGTAACTCTAGAGCAGATACATGTAAAAAGAAATAGAGGAGCTTAGGAAAATGATCAAAACCATGAATGGCCCAACCTAGGAAAGAAATGGAATTCATAAAGCAGATTCAAGCAGGTATCCAGGAGATTAAAAATTCCATTGAAAATATCCACTGCAGAATAAACCAGTGTGAGGACAGGATCTCAGATACAGAAAACAGGCTTGTGGTTAGTGATCATGAAAGATTTCTTTAAAATAACAAGGAAGGCTGGGCGTGGTGGCACACGCCTTTAATCCCAGTACTCGGGAGGCTGAGGTAGGCGGAGCGTTGTGAGTTTGAGGCCGGCTTGGGCTACAACGCGAGTGCAAGGCCGGCCTGAGCTACATAGTGCGACCCTGCCTCAAAAAATCCAGGGCCAGGAGTTAGGCTCAGTGCCTTAAGCGCCTGCCCTGGCAGGCGCGAGGTTGTGAGTTCAATCCCCGGTGCCACAAAAAAAAATAAAATAAAATAAATAAAAAAATAAAATAACAAGGAACAGAGCCAGGGATTTAGCTCAGCAGCATAAGCACCTGCCTGGCAAGTACAGTGTCATGAGTTCAACCCCTGGTACCCAAAAAATAGCGAGGGACCACAAAAACTCAATCCAGCAGCTGCTAAATGATTCGGAGAAGAATAGCATAAGATTGATTGGAGAAAAAAAGAGGGATTAGAGTCATTGAAAAAGCAGGAGATACCACAAATAGCATTAAAAAAAAAACCTGTTGTTTACAGTCAGCAAAAAAATCCCTGGCAGAGAAAAATAACGTGACATACAGATAAGGGAGGCATATAGAGCTCCAATTAGGCATAATCAAAAAGAATAAATCTATAACAAGCATATAATAGTCAAGATTCCCAAAATTCAACACAAAAACAAAATAGTAAAAGCTGTTAGAGAAAAGAAGCAAATCATCTATAAAGGAAAGCCCATCAGAATCACAGCAGACTTCTCAACACAAGCTCTCAAGTCAAGGAGAGCTTGGAGTGAAGTATTTCAAACCCTAAAAGAAAACAACTCCAGCCCATGTTGATGTACCCCACAAAACTATGTTGCACAATTGATAGAGAAGTAAGTTGCTTCCATGGCAAAGAACACATGAGAAAATTCATGAACACCAAATCAGCTCTCCAAAATGTTCTGAAGGACATTTCTAGAATGCGATAACAAGGATTACAACTCCATGAACCCCAACAGAATGAATCTACCAGGCAAGGCAAACAGGAAAAAACAGCCAACAACATGAAAATAACATGACAAGGATAACTCAGAACATATCAGTTATAATCATCAACATTAATTGTCTCCATTCAACAATCAAAAGAAACATTGGTAAAATGGATCAAAAAGCAGGATCCAGCAATATGCTGCGTACAAGAAACCCATTTAATTCAAAAAGAAATTCAGACTGAAAGTCAAAGGATGGAAAACAATACTCCATATGAGAGGAACCTGGAAAATAGCAAGGGTAACTATTCTGCACACAAAGTGATTTTCAAGCCAAGACTGATTAAGAGAGACAAAGGTCACTACATCCTTATGAAGAGAACAGTCCAAAAAGAAGAGATAACAATCATAAGTACATATCTAACAAATATCAGTACACCCAACTTTGTAAAACAAATAAGCACTAATGAAAAACCAAATAAGCACTAGTACTATTATATCAAACTTTTGAACAAATAGACTTAGTAGATGTTTACAGAGTGTTAGATGTTTACAGAGTGTTAGTAGATGTTTACAGAGTGCTCCACCCTACAACATCAGAACACACATTCTCACCTGCACACAGGACATTCTCCAAAATAAACTACATACTACCACATAGAATGTGCTTTAGTAAATGTAAAGGAATTGAATTATCCTGCACATATCATCAGACCATAGTGCAGTGAAATTGGAAGTCAGTGACCAAAAAACCCACAAGAACTTCATGAACATATGGAAATTAAATAACACCCACCTGAACAACCAGTATGTCACAGATGAAATTAAAGAAGCAGGAGGCTGAGGTAGGTGGAGCGTTGTGAGTTCGAGGCCAGCTTGGGCTACAACGCGAGCACAAGGCTGGCCTTAGCTACATAGTGCGATCCTGCCTCAAAAAATGGACTGGTAGTTTGGCTCAGTGGCTTAAGCACCTGTTTGGTAGGTGTGAGGCTGTGAGTTCGACCCCTGGTGCCACAGAAAAAAAAAAAAAGCAATTAGACCGTTTGTACAATTAAACAATAATGCCAGTACAACATACTGGAACATATGGGACACAATGAAAGCAGTCCTAGGAGGGAAATTGATAGTGGTGAATACCCTGCTATCAGAAAAAGAGCTCAATACCTTGTGGAATACAAAGAGAATATGATTTCCTCTGTTACAGATAGAAGGACTATGGGCCATGTCAGCAGAGAAAGGAGTGATTGTTAAGGAGTGGGGATAATCTGTTTGTGTGGTTTTCAGTTGAGACAGGGTCTCCCTATGTAGTAGAGACTGACCTTAAACTCACTGGTAGCTTAGGCTGACTATGAACTTGAGGGAGTCCTCCTGCCTCAGCCTTCTCAGTGTTGGAATGAGATGACAGGTGTGCATCACCACACTTGGGAAAACTGCAAGGTTTTTTTTTCTGTTCTGTTTTCGGCGGTGCTGGAAATTAACCCCAGGGTCTACCAGCATGCTAGACAAGTGCTCGTGGGAATATTTTTGGTTTTGCTTTTTTTTTTTTTTTTAATTGAGTTTTTTTTAAAAAAGTGATTTAGATAGGTTGAGAATGGCATTGTATTGTGTTCCATGTAATACTGAGGCAAAGTCAACTTTCTCTAATCTCACCTTTTTCCTCCACAGATTTCTGAATTATTTTCAGGGATTTGATAAATATAAACTTTTTGTCTTTTTGAGTCAAGGTTTCACTATGCAGTTCAGGCTGGCCTTGAGTTTACTTTGTAACCCAAGCTAATCTCACAGTAATCCTCCTACTTCAGCCTCCTGAGTGCTGGGATTACAGGCCTGCACCACCATACCTAGCTGAACTTTTAGTTTGGTACCAGGAATCAAACTCAGGACCTGGCACTTGCCAGGCAGGCGCTGCCACTGAGCTGTACCCTAGCTGATAAATGAACTTTTACATTAAATGCTTTTTTATGAAGGAAGGCTGTATTTTTTAAATCCATAAATGTATCTAGTAAGAACATTAGGAAACCAGATGCTTGAATTTAAATACTCAGAAAAGGATATTACCACATTTACTATTGTTGCCAAGAAAATTGTACTTGAGAAGAAATTAATGTTTCTTTTTTTAAGGAATTAGGTAGTGGTGATGTTTATGTGAATGTACTTAAAACCACTGAATTATATATTGAAAAAGTGTGAATTTTATGATACACGAACTTCGTCTCAATTCTTTTCTTTTTCTTGTCTTTTTTTTTTTTAGACAGGTTATCACTATACAGTTCAGGCTGATCTTGAACTTCTTTGTAGCCCAGGCTGGTCTCAAACTCGGAGCAATCCTCCTGCCTCAGCCTTCCAAGTGCTGGGATTACAGGTGTGTGCCAGCACACCTGGCTTTCATCTGTCTTTTATTTTGCTCTTTGTGTGTTGGGTTTCTTGTGTAAGAGAAACCAGACAATACTTGAGCTCATGCATCTGATTTATTTCATTTAACATTGTGGTTTGATTTATTCCATTTAACATTAATTTCAA
The DNA here is from genome assembly GCA_004363535.1 of Dasyprocta punctata. Classification (NCBI taxonomy): domain Eukaryota; kingdom Metazoa; phylum Chordata; class Mammalia; order Rodentia; family Dasyproctidae; genus Dasyprocta; species Dasyprocta punctata. The sequence continues at coordinate 2,216 of RJWM01018993.1, read as the reverse complement.
CAAAACATCTTACAGTTCTTCCAAGTGTGGTGGCACATATCTGTCATCCCAACACTCAGAAGGCTGAGGCAGGAAGATCTCAAGTTCAAGGTCAGCCTGGATTACATAGCAAGTTTAAGGTCAGCCTCAGCTACCTAGGGAGACCCTGTCTCCACTGAAAAACACACAAACAAATCACCCCACACACACACAACAATCACCCTTTCCTCTGCTGTGACGTGGCCCATAGCCCTTCTGTCTGTAACTGGTATTCCACAGGATCTTAAGTTGTTTTTTTGTTTTGTTACCGTTTTTAATACAGGAGAGATATACTGCTCAACCTCTACTGTCGGGTTGGCATTGTGCATCCGTTTTTCAACAAATGAATTTGAAAAGCTGCTTTAGGTGCCTTCACCCTGCGCCCTAGGGGCAGGTTGGGCTGGGATGTGAGGAGGTTTGCGTTTAGCTTGCTGCTGCTTCCTGCTTTGTCTCTCTTTCCTTGTGCTCCTTGTTCTCTGTTCCTTCTGGCTGTTGACCTTTGGGTCACAGGCTGCTGGTGTGTGTGTGGGGGGTCTTCCCAAGGGCGACTGCAGGGCGGCTCACAGGGACCGGCTCAGTGGTAGGATCACCACAGGCTCTTGGTGTCCAGCGGTCGGAGCATGCTCTCCATCTGGGAACGGGCCAGGTGGGTTGGTGCGAGGGCGGGCAGGCAGGCAGCGTGGGCCGCCTCAAACCCTCCCACCCTCCCACCCTCCCTCTGCTGGGCTGCGGCCCCAGTTCCAAGCCTGGTCGCTCCCTCTCTTCTGCAGCAAACACTGCCCTCTGCTGCTGGGATGACGAAGGGGCTGTGCAGAGCCGCCGTCTTGGGGTGAGAGGACCTGGGGCCAGCCTCACCCTCGCCGTGACAGGCACCTGCGAGTTCAGGGACTCGGGGACATAGGCAGGCTTACGCCTCGTGGTCTTGCCTTCCTCCGCTGCTGCTCTTCTTTCTTTGTGTTCTAATGGGTTGCATTCTTTACTTTCCTGGATCCCAAGAGGAGCAGAGGGGGCCATGTGAGCAGTGCGGAACAGGGAGGCCCTCACCCTTGGCACCCCCCGGTCAGCAACTGTTTCCTGGGAGCTGCTCCACCGGCCCCTGTAGCCCAGGTGGATGAGTATCCCTCGCTCTAATGTTCGCTACGTGATTCCTGCCCGCCCTGTGACAGAATAGGGCTAACTCAAGGACTGCAGTTCCTGCCACACGGAAATAGATCTGCGATGCACAGAAGTGTTATTCATCAGTGACGGCTGCCGCCTCTTTCACAGGAAATATTTACTGCTGCCTCCTCTGTCGCAGATGTCTCCTGTTTGCTCACAGCTAGCTGGGCCATCTGCCCCGTTAATTGCAGTAGTGGCTCTCAGAGAGTGTGCCATGCTCCACGCCGCAGGATGAGGAGACTGCCGGCTCCGGGCGCAGAGTGCTGGATTCCAGCCAGATAGGTGCTTCCTGCCCCGCGGCTGGCTTCGCCCGCTCCGGCGTTCCTGGTCCATGCAAGCTGACCTGAGGCGGCTTCCTTTCTTGCTGGTGTCTTAGAGCTGTTTATTCTTTTCGCATGTCTGTGGGGCTTGTGATTTTAGCTCATCCAAATTAATTCAGTGTGAAAGTGAGATAGTACATTAAAGGAGGAAATAGTGGGACCAGTGTAATTAAAAGACGTAGCAGTTTGTCATAATTCCCAAGCCTGTGAGTCCGGTAAATCCTGACATTATGCTAGGAGTTTAACTCTTCTGAAAGCAGAGGTACTCCCTCTGAGCTAGTAGCATCGCAGGGTTACCTGAGAAAAGGCTGCTGGCCAGCCTAGAATTTGCGGAGCCTGCTGTAAGGTGGTGACAGCTCTGCAGTGTGTCCAGCAGTGGTCATGGCTGACCTCGCCGTGTATCCTTAGTTGCAGTGACTGTGGGAAGGGCAGAGCCTCCCATGGAAGTCACCTGCTGCCGCCTGAGGGGCAGGCCGTCAGTGCTTTGCTGACTCAGTGTGCCAGCTGGAGCTGGTAGTGGGTGGTTTTATGTTTCTGCCGTGAAATACATTCTTGAAACTGTTGGGTGATTGATTGTTGGCTAGCTGCAAACCGTCTTTGCTGGCAGTCCTAAGTTCAAATGAGACATTGGCTTCTTAGTGGCAGCTGGCAGCAAGAGCTTTATTACTGTTCTTTCGAGGCCTGAATTCCAGTGCAGACGAGCAGTCGGATTTTTCATGG